>CM067175.1:97997978-98105957 GCA_034093135.1 Erigeron breviscapus
ATGAGTAGTCTTAGAATTTCGTCCTCTTTCATTAGAGATGCGATTCGATATATTTTTGACGACTTTTTAAATTTCGGTTTTTTTTTCCATCACGTTCATCTTACACATGTGTAAGTTATTATTCTTGGATGTCCTACACATGTGTAGAATGAACCTTTTAGTGGTTTCCACTTGTCCTACACATGTGTAGGATGAACCTTTTAGTGGTTTCCACTTGTCCTACATGGGCGGAGCCCGTACGGCTAAGGGCTTCGCCCGTACCGTATCCAACCACCACCATCTCATGGATCGCCGCCCATCAAATCCAAACCATTCCCAAATGCGTCCGGCTTCCAACCTCTTTATAAATGCCTCGAGGTAGCCTACCGATAAGGGCGAAGCCCCCCTGAACGGGCAACGCCTTCGACTAAGGGCTACCGCCCGTACCGTATCCAACCACCACCATCTCATGGATCGCCGCCCATCAAATCCAAACCATTCCCAAATGCGTCCGGCTTCCAACCTCTTTATAAATGCCTCGAGGTAGCCTACCGATAAGGGCGAAGCCCCCCTGAACGGGCAACGCCCGTTCGACTAAGGGCTACCGCCCGTACCGTATCCATCCGCCCTCTGAATTAAAAAGTCGTCGAAAGTATATATTAAATGAATCTTTTAGTAGTTTCCATTTGTCCTACACATTTGTATGATGAACGTTTTTGTGGTTTTCACTTGTCCTACACATGTGTAGGAAGAACCTTTTAGTGGTTTCTACTTGTCCTACACATGTGTAGGACGAACGTGATGGGAAAAAATGACATTTAAAAAGTCTTCAAAAGTATATCGAGTCGCATCTCTAATGAAAGAGGACGAAATTTCAAGACTACCCATGCTTTTTTTTCCGTCTAACGATATACGGTTTGTGAGATAAAAGTTTTTTAATGAATTAGATATTTTTATTAATTTAATAAGAGGAGAGCTTAAGAGAGAGAGCTGTACAAAATAATGATTTTTCATAATGACAAACATGCCCTTCCTGATCTTGATGAATGGAGGACTGAGATTGGTTCTCACGTTCTTTTTTTTTAGTGGTTCTCAAAATAACTCACCCCTGTATGTATATCATAAATCAAACTAGCTAGCTAGTATGTCCATGTTGTTAAAATTGTGTACGCGCTTAGAACAATATCAGATAATGATCCAAGAGTGAATAATGCAGGAAGAAGAGCAAGTCGGGGCAGAACAAAGAGTCGAAAATTTGAGAAAAGAAGTGAGCAAATATATGATGAACGCGTTAGATGTGCCAAAGGAACATGTTAATCTATTAAAACTGATAGATGCAATTCAACGTCTTGGCATAGCCTATTATTTCGAAAAAGAGATTGAGAAAGCCTTGCAACAGATATTTGATGCATATGGTGATGACTGGAATGGTGGTAGCTCATCCCTTTGGTTTCGCCTCATGCGACAACAAGGCTTTTACGTCTCATGTGGTTAGTATATATATATATATTGTACAGAGTATATATATGCATTCATAAATATGTTGTCTTGATTCTTAATTACAAATGAAATGGTCTTTTATGTGTATGAAACCTATTCAATACCTATAAGGACCAAAATGGTGTTAAACGATAGAATCGAAGTTATAATTCTTATTCATAATCAAAAGACATACAATTGCCCTATTTATAAGAATTGAAAACTAGTTATTGGAAACTAGGGTAAACACGACCGACTCTAATTATTGGATTTGGACCCTTCTTGGGCCGATACACTTGTTGAGGCCCATCATCTTGAATACTCGGGAGGTGATGATAATTATTCTGATCCCACAAACTTTTCTTTTCTAACACTCCCCCTCAAGTTGAATAGTGGGATTACCAAAATTCAACTTGTTTAAACATTTGTGAAATATGATTGTACCCACGGCTTTTGTTAGAATATCTGCAAGTTGGTCTTCAGACTTAACAAATGGTAATTTGATAATCCCATCTTCAAGTTTCTCTTTGATGAAATGACGATCGACCTCTACATGTTTGGTTCTATCATGTTGAACCGGATTTTCTGACATCTGAATCGCAGTTTCATTATCGCTCATGATCCGTATACTTTCTTTGGGAGCGAATCCTAACTCAGTCACAAGTTTCTTCAGCCACAATGCTTCTGCTAAGCCTTTAGCTATACCTCGAAATTCAGCTTATGCACTTGATAGAGAGACAACTTTCTGCTTCTTACTTTTTCATGTGACAAGATTACCTCCTACCAGAGAAAAATATCCTGAAGTTGATCTTCTGTTCCCTTTATCTCCAGCCCAATCAGCATCTGTATAAATTTGAATATTCAGATGACCATTTGCTTTAAACAATATTCCATGACCAGTAGTTCCTTTGAGGTATCTGATAATTCTTAGAACTGCATCCATGTGTTCTTCTTGAGGTTGGTGCATGAATTGACTCACTACTCCAACAGCATATGCTATATCTGGACGAGTATGAGCAAGGTAAATCAGCTTCCCCACCATTCGTTGATATTTGTTCTTATCAGCAAGCTTTTCATCTAATTTCATAAACAATTTTTGATTCATAACCATGGGTGTATCTGCTGGTTTACAATCAATCATCCCTGTCTCTGCCAAAAAATCCAAAATATACTTCTTCTGACAAATAAAAATTCCTTGCTGTGATCTCAACACCTCAATGCCAAGGAAGTATCTTAAATTTCCCAGATCCTTCATTTCAAATTCTGCACATAAGTCTTCTTTTAGCTTTTTGATTTCATTTTCATCATTTCCGGTGATAATCATATCATCAACGTAGATTATCAAACATGTTATCCGATCTCCTTTATGATAAAGAAACAGAGTATGATCAGAGTTACTTTGCTTATACCCATACTTCTTCATGGCCAGTGTGAATCTGCCAAACCATGCTCTAGGTGACTGTTTCAGTCCATACAGAGACTTCTTTAACTTGCAGGCCTCTCCAGGCTTGAAATTCTGAGCGAAACCAGGTGGAGGGTCCATATACACTTCTTCTTTTAATTCTCCGTGTAAGAAAGCATTTTTAACATCGAATTGATGAAGAGGCCATCCTTGATTTGTTGCTACAGAGAACAAGACCCTTATTGTATCTAGCTTTGCGACCGGGGAGAATGTTTCAGAATAGTCAATGCCATATGTCTGAGTGTATCCTTTGGCAACCAATCGAGCTTTATATCGTTCAATCTCACCATTTGGCTTAAACTTAACCGTATAGATCCACCGACAACCTACTGGTTTCTTTCCTTGGGGTAAAGCACACTTGTCCCACGTTTCATTTTTCTCTAATGCATCCATCTCTATATTCATTGCATCCTTCCATTTCTTTATTTTCAAGGCTTGTTCTACACTTGATGGAATTTCTTCTGAATATAACTTTGCCATGAATGCTCTTGCTTCTTTAGACAGATTTCCTCTTGCTATGTTAGCTAGAGGATATTTAGAACTCCTAGAGAATTTTTCTGGAGAGTACCGTTTTGCAGGTATTCCTCGAGTTGACCTGGGTGGCAGAACATACTTTTCTGGAGCTTCTGTAGTATTCTGTTCAACTTCTACGGCATTCTGTTCAACCTGTTCTTCACTTTCTTGCACACTTTCATTCGTGGAATCTGGTACACTTTCATTTGAAACATCAAGAGAACTACTCAGTGAAGAATTACTTACCTTAGACATCAGGTTTGGGACAGTATTTTCGGTGGCACTGGAATCTTGAGACTGAGAGGACTGTTCTTGAGACTGAGAGGACTGTTCTTGAGAGTCAACCACGGTATTTTCAGAATCAACTGTGGTATTTTTACTAACTTCAGAATTATAACTAAGCCAACTCAATGTGTCACATTGTTCCTCCCCCTTACCATTGTGTTGTGGGGAGTAAAAATAGCTAGTTTCAAGAAAATCACAATTCATTGTGGTAAACATGTGATGGGTTTTTGGATTATAACATCTATACCCCTTTTGAGTGACTCCATATCCCACAAAAACACATTTCTCAGCACATGGATCAAGTTTATTTCGATATGATTTTGGAATATGAACAAAAACTGTACATCCAAAAATTTTGGGTTTAAGAGTAAGAGCTTGTAGAAGAGTATGATATTCAGTGAAGGTTTCTAATGGGGTTTTCATGTTCAGGATTTTTGTAGGAAGCCGATTAATTAGGTAAGTGGCAGTGGCTAGAGCTTCAGGCCAAAACAGTTTAGGAACACAAGATTCGATTATTAAAGCTCTAGTCATTTCCAATAAAAGTCTATTTTTCCGTTCTGCAACACCGTTTTGTTCTGGGGTGTGAGGGCATGTGGTTTGATGGATTATACCTTTGGATTGGAAAAACAGGTTCATCTGTGAGTTTATATATTCTCCACCATTGTCGGACCTCACAATTTTGATAGATTTTTGAAATTGGTTTTGAACCATGGTATAAAATGCAGTGAACCTATCATATACTTCGGCTTTATTTTTCAAAAAATAAATCCAAGTCATCCGGGTGCAATCATCAACAAATATTACATAATACCGGAAATTTTGACCTCCAATAACAGGAGCCGGACCCCAAACATCTGAGTGAATTAATGAAAAAGGTGTTTTAACTCTAGTGTTATTAGGTTTAAAGGTCTGTCTATGGCTCTTAGCTAAAATGCAAGTTTCACAAGAAATTGATTTATTGGAAGGAAAAAGATTAGGAAACAAGATGTGTAGATAACTACCAGAAGGATGTCCCAGTCGTCTATGCCATAACCATGCTTCACTTTCACTTGTTCCATGAGCCAGCATCACAGTTCCACTTTGAGTTACTTCATCAACATAATACAGTCCTCCTCTTTCAGTGCCACGCCCAATGATCTGTCCCGTTTTGATATCCTGTAAGAGACAAAAAGTTGGATACATGAGTACTGAGCAGTTAAGTTCTTTCGTCACATGACTAATTGACAAAAGTTTATGTGACAAAGATGGAACATAAAGACAATTTGACAATTTAATGTTCGGGGAAATCTCAATGGTGCCCCCAGACTTTACATCCATTCTCCCCTTGTTCGCGGCTTTAATGTGTGTTTTCACGGGTTTTGATAATTTAACAAAATCAGCCACTTCATACGTCATTGTGTCAGTTGCCCCACAATCGAATATCCATGGCCCATTTGATGCTTTACAGTCTCCATCAACGTTGTGGGCCTCTCCATTTAACTGTGATGGATTTAAAAAAGAACTTGGCCCATCATTTTTAGGCCCATTATTATTAAGTAAAGATATGGGACGACTATAGATTGTGGGACGGTCAGAACAAAAAGAATTATTAAGGGATAACTTTTTATTTTTAGAATCATATTCACACTTCTCTTTTTTCCTTTTACTTTCCACCATCGAGAAAGAGGGTTCTCCCCTTTGAGCTCCATCCACTGATGCCATGCCACCAAATCCATCCATACGTCTGCCACTGCTACTCTCCTTATTAGGGTTTGTTGCGGCGGTAGGGGTGGTGTATTTTTCTTTGCCGGATCTCGTACCCTTTTTGGGACCGGTCCACCAATCCGGGTACCTGTCGATCTCGAAACACTGTTCATATGTGTGTCTTGACATATCACACTCATCACACTTGAGATGAGACTTATCGTCTGGGATACCCTTTTTCTTGCTGTCGATCCGGTGGTAGCTTTTTGTAACAAAACTGTCGCCGCCGGTATGGTCAACAGATCCATTAGATTTCGCTGCCATGGCCACCCCCCGGTGACCGGTAGCCACCCAAATAGCGGCGGCCAGTGGTGGTCGAGTGGTGGCAGGCGGCGGTTGTATGGTACAATGAGGGTTTTCAATCGATTTTGATGGTAGAAAAAGGGTTTGATCAGAATTGAATGGATCTATGGCCGCTTTTAGCTCTCCACAGCCAGCTCTCGATTTTCGACCAAGGTTTTGGTTACTCGATTGACCGGATTTGGTGGTTTTTCCTCTGTTATACCGGCCAGGAGTTCCGACGGTAAGTTCGGTGGTTTTATTTGATCGGTTTGGGTGTTGTGGTTGTTTACCCCAGTCACTGGAATAATATTCCATGGTGGCTTGGGTTTTGATTTTGTTAAGAGATGATTGAAGTTCCAACTCGGAACCCGAGCTTTGGTCGCCGGCTTTGGCCATGGTGACTGCTCGATGGTTTGTGAGTTTAGGCGGAAGTTTATTGGGTAGATGATGAACCGATTGACGGCTCTGATACCATGTTAAACGATAGAATCGAAGTTATAATTCTTATTCATAATCAAAAGACATACAAGAGCCCTATTTATAAGAATTGAAAACTAGTTATTGGAAACTAGGGTAAACACGACCGACTCTAATTATTGGATTTGGACCCTTCTTGGGCCGATACACTTGTTGAGGCCCATCATCTTGAATACTCGGGAGGTGATGATAATTATTCTGATCCCACAAACTTTTCTTTTCTAACAAATGGGGCTTTCAAGGAACCATTAAACGACAACGTTGAGGGCTTGCTTGAGCTATATGAGGCAACTTATATGAGGGTGGAAGGGGAAACTGTACTAGATGATGCTCTTGTTTATTCAAAATCATGTCTTGAAAATATCGCTAGGGATCCTCTTCGAAACAAGTCCACTCCACTTTCTATACATATAGAGGAGGCACTAAAGCGGCCTATACAGAGAAGGTTGCAAAGGCTTGAGACGTTACGTTACATTCCATTCTACCAATAACTTGCTTCTCGTAACGAGTCTTTGATTGAACTTGCCAAGTTAGGGTTCAACTTACTTCAGTCACTGCACAAGAAGGAGCTTAGCGAAGTTTGCAAGTATGCACATGACTCCTTAATTTCCTTTCTACTTTCAGTTATATCAATATGATCGAATTTGGAATTTCTACGGTCTTTACTATCAAACATGTGTATTTGCTTATCTCTATCGTAGGTGGTGGAAAAGTCTAGATGTCACGAACAATCTGCCTTATGCAAGAGATAGGGTGGTTGAATGCTACTTTTGGTCGCTGGCTGTATTCTCTGAGCCTCAATATTCTCGTTTGAGGATTTTCTTTGCAAAGGTGATTTCGATGGGAATAGTTCTTGATGACACTTATGATGCTTATGGTACTTATGAAGAGCTTGTCATTTTTACTGAAGCTATTCTAAGGTATCCGGACCGAACACCATTTATGTTTATGTTTATAGAGAAAAAGATATATGACTCTCATATATAATCAATCATATAGGTGGTCTATAGAATGCTTGGATGTACTTCCAGTACATAGTCGTGTACAAACTTCGGTTACGGCCAAAACCGGTTAGGGTTGGAACCCGATTCGGTTAGAGTTGACTTTTCTCTAACCGGGTTTGACCTCTAACCGGGTCGGGTTCAACCCGGTTTGGAGAGGCTTGAAACCCAACCCACTTGTAACTGGTTAGGGTCGGTTAGTAACCGGGTCGGGTACCAAACCGGTTAGTAACCGGTTACACTTTGCCGTAATTGAATTATTAGTCTCTTTTTCGCTTAAAAATGCATACTTTTTATTATAGATCAAAGTTTTAGTCCACATTCAAATACTTAATAAAAAGTCTTCAAACACACAATAAAAAGATGTTCAAACTTCAAACGAGTTCGACATTAAAATTAAACGTCTTCGTTAATAAAAGTCTTCACTAATATAAATTCTTCAACTTTGTGTCTTCAAGTCTTCAACTAGTCTTCATTCTTCAAGTCTTCAAAGTCTTCAAATACTTAATAATACTTGATAATAAAAGTCTCCATTAACAAACACTTAATAAATAAAAGTCTTCAAATACTTAATAAACATCTTCAAGTCTTCAATGATAAAAATAAAGTCTTCTCTTAATAAAATCTTCAAGTCTTCAAGTCTTCAAATCTTAATAATCTTCAATCTTCAAAGTCTTCATTAAAAATCTTCAAGTCTTCAATCATCACCAAGTCCTAGAACTTCAACGAGTTCATCATCTTCGGAACTAGCTTCACGTGAAGCTTCATCAAGAGCAATTTCTTCATCCGAAAGTGATATTGCAACACCTTCTTCAACCTCAACCATGTGTAGTTCTTGCTCAATGTCTAGTTCACCTTCAAGAGATGAAGTGTCTTGTATACGTTCGGCCGCATCTAAGTGATCTTTTAAGCAAATGCACATCTCCAATGATGCCGGCGTGAGTCTTGTTCTTCGTATAGTAAGTACCCTACCACTAAGAGAAAAAGCGGATTCCGAAGCTACCGTGGAAGCTTGGGCACTTAGTAAGTCTCGGGCCATGGTGGCTAGAATGGGAAATTGAGATTCCCTTACTTTCCACCAAGCCAATATATCAAAAGAATTACACTCATCGCCTCCCATTGTGACCAAAAAATCGGTTTGGATATATCTCCCATATTCCCCGCTAAACTCATCGCCTTCACCCCTAGCCCTTTTAGTGTTATCACTTCTCAACTCATTTAAAAAGTTAGTCATTGGGTTTGAGCTTCGAGAAGGTGTAAAATAAGATGATGAAGACGAACTTGAACCAACATTACCACCATGTTTAGCAAAATAACATTTAAACAAGTCTTTAAAAGCTTTTTTAAACTCTTCAATTGCTTTTGTTGCATGAAATGGGTCCTCAAGATGCAAATCCAAACCAATACTTATTTTTTCAATAAGTAGTCTCACCCCGTTAACGTTCATACATGGGTCTAATGCGGCGGCACAAGCAAAAGTAGGTGGTATTTCCTTAAAATACTTAGCAAGTTTCTTTTTCATGGGCACTACCATTTTTTCATACAACCCACCCTTCCATTGAAATTCACCCATTTTCTCACTCAACAAATAAATTTGTTTTAGAACCAAATGAGACGTGGGATAATAAACACCGGATAACAAAGTGGTTGCATCTAAAAAGATTTTGAGAAATTCGGATTGTAAAAAGCACCCTTCAAAGGCGGATTGTATTTTAGAATGAGCTTTTTTACGGCACTAGTATTGTTACTAGCATTATCAAAAGAAATGGAAAAGACTTTTTCTTGTAGTTTAAACCTTTTTATTACATCATTCAAAATAACAAATAAGTTTTGAGCCGTGTGAGGATATTCAAAGTTTTCAAAAGCAATGGTACGCTTCATGATTTGCCACGTTTCGGGTTGAATCCAATGGGCGGTAACACATAAGTAAGAACCGGGCAAACCATGAGGCGCGGACCAAACATCGGTAGTTAAGTTTACACTTGTTTTTAAATTTTCAAAACTTGTTTTTAATTCTTCTTTAGCCTTTTTCCATAATTTCATACAATCACGTCTAAGAGTAGCACGGCTTACTTGAGTATATCGAGGTTGAAGTGAGGTTTGAACGACCTTGGTGAATCGCGGGTTGTCAAAGTGGTTGAACGGCAATGCCTCTTGAATCACGAATTGTGCAAATTGTTGACGACACACCTCCGGCGAGTATGCAAAAATACTCCCGTCTCGTGCCATTGTTGATTGACCTTCCTTTGCAACGTTTTTTAATACTTTACAATAATGATCTCTATGCAACCTTAACGTTGTGTTGGAACCGGCACCCAAATGGATATTACACTTTTTACATCTCGCCCCTTGTGTTCCATCTTCAAACTCCACCAAATCGAAACAAGTACCCCAAACATCTTGTGCTCGAGTCGTAGTTAACACTCGAACGACATTTTTACGTGGTTGTGTTTTGTCATTAGAAGAACTTAGTGTTGCCATGTTAAAGTGAGTTTTGAGTGAGTGATTTTAGTGTGTTGTCATGATTTTGGAGTGTTTGTAAGATTTTTGATTGTTGTAAACTAACCAAAATGATTATATGTATATATAGATATTACACAATGGCAACAATGTAAAAAAAAAACAAAAGAAACGGTCATAAACGGCTACAAGCTCCCCAACGTTCATATTTGTACAATTGTACCTACTGACTTCAGCACCCTTTTTGCATATAACCGGTTTCCAAATCGGGTTGGAACCCGGGTTCTCTAACCGGTTTGGGAGTAACCGGGTCCAACCCGATTTCAACGGCTAGAAACTATAACCGGGTACTAACCATCGGTTTATGAAGAACCCGAACCGGTTAGGGTCAAACCCGGTTGTTGACCAGTTTCGGTTACGGGTTGACTTTCGGGTTCGGTTTCGGTTTCGGTTTTTTTGTACAAGTCTAAGTATACATGAAACTAATATACCAAGCACTCTTGGATGTTTACCAAGAAATGGAAGAAATCATGGAAAAAGAGGGGAAAGCACACCATGTTAAATACTCAAAAGAACATGTAAGAGCATCCCTCATGACTCAAGTATTTCTCAGACTTCTTTTTCTCTTACATGTTACTCCTTCCGTCCCAATTTAAATGTCTTATTTTGACTTTTGAAGTCTTTTTTCGCAACTTTGACCGTAAATTGTTTCGTGTGTGTTATACAATAATTGATGTAAAATATATGGATAGATTGAGCTTTAGATGTATTTTTCATTGATATAACTTGCGCTAGGTATTAAATTATACAAACAAAAATACTTACGGTCAAAGTTAAAGAAAAAAGAATCAGCAAGTCAAATTAGAACATTTAAATTGGGATGGATGGAGTATTACTTTTACAGCCAAAAGCTTTTTCAACCACTATATTTACACTTATGTTTAATTGACCCATGTCTTTGATAGCTTGTGTTGTGTCAACCCATTTAAAGTTTTTAGAGGTCTTTCTCCAAGCTGTAATGGCTTTAAAGTTTTTTGAAGTGTCTAATAATCTATATTTCGTCGTTTAGTGTGCTTTATGAGACGAAAAGCCGTCGCCTCAAAAACCCCACATCTCAAAAAATGCAAATTCTTGTAGTGTGGAGATTTCCTTAATTATTGAAAACCTTTATATTTTAATGATATTTCATAGTTACTCAACGTTTTTGAGATTATGCATATTGTTACCTACAGAGAGATTTTATTCAAGGTTACTTGATAGAAGCAAAATGGGCAAACGAAGGATATGTACCCACAATGGATGAGCACAACAAAATTGGGTTTATAACGAGTGGAAATATCATGTTTACGACAACAGCTTTTGTTGGCATGGGTGATATAGTCACAGACGATTCGTTCAAATGGGCTAATACCGAACCCTCTCTTTGCAAACATGCTTGCGCGATTTCAAGGCTCATGGATGATATTGTCACCCACAAGGTAAATCATGTTGGTTCACATGCCTCAAAACATTAAAATATATGTATGTAAATATGGGTTCTGTAATTGAAAAATTGGGTGTACTAAACAAACTTACATACTACTCTATATCTATACTTAAAACTATAACAAACACATGGTAAAAGACTCTCATTCAATAAAACATGCAACTCTTCCTCCACAACCCATTATGCACAGTTGACTAATTGGAATAACCAAATTCAGGTATGTCACATCCAATTCCCTTCTACCCATGGACCATTTTATCTCGGAAGGTGATAAACTCACATGAATTTTTATCCTTCCACAACTATTGAAGAGTCGTATAATTGTACTGTAAATTGTATGATGCAGTAATTGTTATGGATGGATAAAAACTCATGTGAGTTTATCATTACCTTTTAATCTCTTGACCAGCTAACTGTTGACCTATCCCGATAACGTGTTCATCCTCTAGCCATGAACTAACCCGGTTGACCCAACAAGTCATACCTTGACATTCGATTCAAAGTAATATTTTCCATATTCATATATGGAAAATTAATTAGTTTTCCAAACTTTTTCCATTTATAAGCGTAGCCAGAATTCCTGTCGAGTGGGTTCATTGTCAAAATTATCAAGATTTATGAATAAAATTAGTAATACAAATTTAGACTAGAGTTATGAAGAATAAATTTGTTCAGCGGGTTCTGTTGCACCTTTTCGGCTGTATGTAGCTCTGGCCGTGGTTATGGCTAATATATATATAGATTGTGTAACAAACTTGCAGGATGAACAAGAAAGGCAGCATGTGGCATCTAGTGTTGAAACTTATATGAAGGAATATGATGTCACTGAGGAGCATGCGCAGGGGTTGATATACAAGCAAATAGAAGATACATGGACGAATATATCCAAAGAATCACTTGTGTGTAAAGATATTCCAATACGTCTAATAAATTGCGTCATCAACTTAGCACGTGTGATAGATGTTCTCTATATAAACATAAAGATCATTTTACACACGTCGGAGAAGAGATGAAAGATATTATCAGATCTTTGTTCGTTCATCCTCGAGCATGGATAGTTCAACTCGTCGTGTGGTGTAGCGCTTTGACACACTTAAAAATCATCCATCCATCTTCTTTATAATGTTTAATTGTAGCCATAACAATGAGTAAGATCTTGAAAAATAACTAATTGATCAAGTCAGTGTGTTGTGTTCCAATAAATTTGGTCAAGTAGATGTGTAATTTGTACGTTCTTAATAAGATGTACTCGGTACTATAATATGAGTTTGTTGCATTGGTTGTATTCTATGCTAGGGATCAGCAAAAGTCTTGATAAGATGCATGTGTAATTCGTATGTTCTTAATACGTACCAGCTTTGACTTTAAAAACATGAGTACCTAAAAATGGCTTGTGTTTGTGTACCTGTGCTTAAAAATATTTCATATGTAGAAAATGATCCTTTTATAAGGAAGTCTTTAGGAAATTCTAAACCACCTTAACTCAGAAAGCTTTAGATGGCAAGTCAATAGTTAAAGCTATCAAACAGATGTTCCACTGGTTCAACAATGCCATTTGGTTTTCGACACTCGATAGTTTGTTTTGACTGACTAAGGAAGTGGTTAAAGCTATCAAGAAGATGTGTCACCAGTTCAAGCATGCAATCTATTTTTGGAA
Organism: Erigeron breviscapus; assembly: GCA_034093135.1. Taxonomy (NCBI): domain Eukaryota; kingdom Viridiplantae; phylum Streptophyta; class Magnoliopsida; order Asterales; family Asteraceae; genus Erigeron; species Erigeron breviscapus. The sequence goes on from CM067175.1 coordinate 98,010,803, forward strand.
ACTAGATGAGTTTTTATGACTAGGATAGCTATCTATGATTCACTTACCCGGAAAAACTAATTATGAAATACAAGGGTAATCGAGCCACCACCTAACTAGTCAGTAAGTCGAAACTGTTTGAATTGCAGCTTCAACAATTAATGACCACATCAATTATCAGGTAGAGGCAGTATACTACATACAGAACAGCAAAAGCATGTAAAGCAGGTGTACCAATAAAATAAAAAAAATATTAGTTCTCTACTTGCAAGCACTATAGGTTAAAACAGTCTCCGTCAACTCAAAGGCAAATGTTCCGGTCTGCATATTACAAAGCAGTGTATTACAGAAATAAAGACATACAAATTCTACATGTGATGAAGTATATTGTCTAGGAAAGCTGATAGATTTCACATATTCCTTCTCAACATAAATAAAATGCCAACAATACTTGTTATAAGCTGTATACCCCATATTCGTACGCACTTCTTAAGCCTGAAATATGAGCCATAGGAAACATCAGTTCAGAAAATACATTTATTAAAAAGGAAAAGGTTGTTTTTTCCTTCTTTTAAGCCAGAACAGAGGTTATTTACAAGCCAACTCACTCAAATTGGCATAGAAATTGTATAAATTTCCTTTTTGTAGCAACTTTTAAAAAAATAGAACCATTGATTTAGGTACATAAAACTCCTTGTTTTACTTAAAACAGCAAGTGAGCAGTTAACCTTCCTCTAACGGTTAACACGCCCTCTTCTAACCAGGAAAAGACTTTCGTACATTTCCCTTTCTAAAATACACCAATTTTAACCACCCCCCAAATCCAATCAACATCTACCATTATTTCATTTTTTCCAATACTGAAACATTTTTTATCTCAACCCGCAAAATTAAATACATAAAAGGCTTAAACAGTGTTAAGACTCGAATTATATCCAATGGTTTACCTTGTTGGCAATGTTGCTGGAAAGCCAATCGAGCCCCTCATATAGACCTTCCCCAGAGGTGGCACACGTGCTCTGGATATACCTGATACATACCATCCAATACATCATCATCATTTATACGACAATCGAGGCTGTGTATCTTAGAGGTGGCAATTTACTCATTTACTCGTGGAGAGTTAGAAAAATAAAACTATAAAAGTTCAAATTCCATAAGAAGGTTGAGAAGGCAATTTCCCACTTGGATAAAAGATAACGAACTCTTTAAAGAGACTGAATAAGGTTTTTACACTAAAACAAAGATAAAGAAAATCAGTGTAATTTTCTACAATTCACACTTTTGGCCAAACATCTTAACATGCATTACATTTTCAGGATTTGTGATGAACAAGATAATTTTTTATGTAAAAATGGGTATTCTGATGCAAAAACTCATTTTTCTGATGTACAACTCAGTTTGTAGGATGCACGATCCAGATTCGATCTGATGGCCTCCTCACGAATTTGATACTTTTTACAACAATTCACCTCCACTTATGAAGGAGTCGCTCCGGGTTATGCTTTACCTCTAATCGTACAAATAGGTAAATTCTTTTTTTTTAAATAGCATAGAGCACACAGAAACGAGCATACAGATCAAAATCACCCAAAGTGTGTTTTTAAAGCAAATAAACACCTATATCATTTTGTAGAAAAAATTATATATTTATTACTGGTAAAATAAATTTTCAATCATTCTTAACTAGCAAATTGTTATACACAACGAGAGATGTTTGGATAGAGAGTTAGCAGCAACACGAGCTTACGAGACCCATTTCGCTCTGTACAAAATCTAGTTGTCACCCAACCCGACTATTACCCCTAGCATATTTTTATACACATGTGACAAAGGGGTATTGTTGGAGACAATTACCAATGTCGTTGTCGGAGAGATTGCAGACCAAGCTTGTCAGTGATCTCAGCAGCATTCATGGCGTTTGGAAGATCTTGCTTGTTGGCAAAAACAAGTAGCACTGCATCTCTCAACTCGTCCTGTAACACAATCAAACTAAATCACAATGCAAAAAGGAAAACAAATTTCCACTGCAAACTGCTTGGCAAAAGATAGAGGTTCAGAGCCTTAAAATACCTCATTAAGCATCCTGTGTAGCTCATCTCTGGCCTCAACCACACGATCACGATCGTTGCTGTCAACCACGAAGATTAGACCCTGTGTGTTCTGAAAGTAGTGCCTCCACAAAGGTCGAATCTGAAAACAACTATAATTAGCAGTCGACTTTGTAAAGCTAGCTTAAGTAAGATGCATACATATATATCACCAGTTTATCATACTTATCACTAGTTTATCATACCATTAGTTCGACTTTGTAAAGCCAGCTTAAGTAAGATGGATACATATATATCACCAGTTTATCATACTTATCACTAGTTTATCATAACACTAGTCGTGTTGACCAACAGAACCAGAATCACAAAATCATCTTTACAAAAACACAAAAAATATGAGCACCAACATAACCAGCCTTGACCCACAAAAAAAAGAAGACTACAATAAAACCATGATGGGCTCAACTTGATCTAGCTTGTGATAATGTTAGGGGCTGATACAGCATATTTAATCAGCGCCGGACCGTCAACAAGCACATTTAGAGAAATGGCTAAAGCTAAAAGTGAAATTTGTTTGCATAAGTATTCTATCTTTGGAAAAAACTACTTCTCTTCCTCATGTAGAATATCAACAAAATACATGCATCACATATCGTACAAGAAGTCAAAAAAGAAATAAACATATATTTGGACCAAAAAACTGAATTATAAGTGATAGAAGTTCTAAAGTGGATCACAATAGTCATCACTACTATTGCTTAATCCTATAGGTTTGTCTCTGAACAAACTCTTTAGCGGATCTGTGATTACAAGAAGAATCTCGTCCAATCAATTCTGTATTCGTGTAAGAAGTAGCTGAAGTATACTATTAAAAACGATTGTGTTAATGTGCATGCCTATTAAAGAAGGTGGTAAATAGTCTCCTTTATAGATTGATGACTATAAGAAATTATGAACTCTGCTCCTTTATTCCTTTCATTTTCATCATCTCTAATTTAAGTTTGGCTGTTAACAAGACCCGCCATCGATTACATGATCCAAACATGAGATACAGGTTGAAAGCAGATATTGTTGCATGGTTCTTGAGTGGTCAGTGGAATAGGCAGATTATGGAGTCGGATAGCCAGGCTCGGAAACCACCTCAGGTGCAGAACAAGAACACTATTTAACAATGTTAATAGGTACGCATGCAACAAATGGAGGGTTTAAAAGTGAAAAATAGAAACACTCCGGTCACTTGTATCACACATGAATGCATGACAGAATTAGCAGACAGAAGCTAACAGCAAGTCAGCAACAGAAAAAGAGATCGAGTAGAACCAAGTTCTTTGTTCAAAAACCAAACTTGGAATATGTTTCTTAACTTTTAAGAGAACGAAAACTACACCTCAATGAATAATCTTGATTCTAAAACATACTAATAGAGAAAGGTTTTAAAAATTACTCATTTTTTTTGGTGACAGCTAACAGATAGCCAAAATATCAGTCTCTTTTATTCTTAGGTCAGTAATGTAAGCCAATGGATGATCCAAATTAAATACTAATTGGTCACAGCTTTACCTTGTCTTGACCTCCAACATCCCACACAGTGAAGCTGATGTTCTTGTATTCAACAGTTTCAACATTAAATCCTGTAAAATTAAATGAGTTCAAGAACATGAATAACATAAAGATAGAGAATTTTCAATGCGTCTAAAAAACGCCAATCTCTACTGGTATAACGGGCCGCTGAGCCGGAACTTAATCTCCGATCAATACATTGATGTATGCATGGGAAAGAAACGAGGCTCTTAAGGAAAATGTGATGGTGATAAAATTATTACAGAACTAAAGAGTACTTTTACTAAATAGATTCATAAATGTCAACTACTTTAAGACAAAACAATGAAACGGGAGGCCATTCTAAATTTCTAATGAAATCTTACATCTTGCTACCAAACTTGTAGAATAAAAAATAAAAATTAACATTGTTGCACATGTTCTAACTTAGGTGGTCAGATTAACACTTCAAATAAAAGGTAAGTGGCCATTACCGTGACTAATATATTGACTTTAAGGTATGTTTGGCAAAAGTAGCCAGAGTTGAGTTGGAGCTGGAGCTAGGACTGGGGGCTGAAACTAGAAGCCACAAGGGGCTTGAACTTTTTTAAACAATTACTTTCAATAGCTTTTATGGGCTCTTATAAGCTGCAGTTTTTCTTCTAAAAGCCACATCCAAACAGGGCTTTTTTTCAATAAAGTTCTCTTAAAAAAAAAGGGTAATGGGGGGAACCCTAGCCCCGGTACCACAATTGGATACCCATCAACCCACCCCGTATGAGCCATATGATGCCGGTAAAATACCTCCATCCTAATCCCCACATGATCTGGGCACCCCGAAGGATCGAACCCGCGTATTTAAACTTCACATATGGGTCTAGGCTTCATTGGTAACGGGTACCTTAAAGGAATTATTTTTCGAATAGTGAAAACCTATGCATTAAGTTCTCTTTTTTAAAGCCACGAGCTTTAAACTAAAAGAAGTTCCAAAAAGCTCTTGCCAGAACTCCTCCTTAGTGGAAAAACCTTAGTGGAAAATAAAGTAACACATACGAAAGAATCACAAAACGGCTACTAAATGTCACTGGCCACATCAATAAAAATACAAACTTTGCGATGTTCCAAGAACACCACTTTCTTCCGTTTCTTAATCGGTCATTCACAACTAGCACTCTTTAGCATAAAACATATACATTTAAACAGATTTAAATCACAATAGAACCATACCAATAGTAGGAATAGTGGTGACGATTTCTCCCAACTTAAGCTTGTACAAAATCGTAGTTTTACCAGCTGCATCGAGACCAACCATCAATATACGCATCTCTCTCTTAGCGAACAACCGACTGAATAACTTCGTAAATGACAACCCCATCTACCAATATAACAACAACAAAAAAAATAACACAATTTAAATATAAACTTTTCCACTAAACAAAATCACACACACAGTTTAAGAAAAACATAATCATTACAGTTTATTAATTACTAACACTAAATCTCTCAAATAAATATCACAACAATTATATTAATAACAATGAATCAATGAAATGAAACAATAACAGTAGATCCGGATCTGATCTGGTCTATAATGGCAATTAGAATCTAACAAGTAATAATCTTATTAAATAGAGATACATATAATATATAGATATAGATGTGTATATGAGACTTACGATAGCCGGACGGGAAAGTTTTGATTGGATCAGCAAAATGTGAAGGCGATCAAAGTGGACAATGGGAATATTTAAGAGGCTGATATTTTAGAAAAAATAAACCCCCATGCCCCGAACGAGTCCTTCAACTTTTATTTTTTTGCAACAAATTCCCTTTAACTATTTAAATTGTAACAGCAATATCCTTGTCATTATAGAAAGTAAGAAAACTAGACATTCGAAGATGAAGTCATCACTAATTTTAACAAATCTTTCTTCTTCATTTTTAACATCCATATCATCATTGTCATCCCTTTCTTGTTCATTTTCATTTCCAAAATCGATCTCCGAATCAAAATTTGTATCGGTGTATACTTATCTTTTTAATAATGTTAGTCCATGTTTTGGTGTCCGTTACAATGCAATTCTAGACAATAGGTCATACATGATAATGGTGACATTAAATTATTATACGACCTTTATCTACAATACATTGGTTGTACTACATCGTCGATATGACATTGCCTATACGTCCTTGAATCCCATAAAATTGTCTAACCCCAGTCATGCTATATATATGTTTCATATGTTTAGGTTTTAACCTAATGCTTCTAGTTGCAACAGAAAGTTGTTCATAGGAACTGGGGTAAAAATCTAGGTCCCGCCTCTATCATGTAATTCATTATCAAGAGTCGTCTCGATTGATTATAAATTGGAATTATTGAAATATATTGTAAATGGATTTATGCGTTGAGTTTGTAATGGGATGATTAATGATAAAAGAATTTTTGTTTTTATCTTTTGTTCTTTGCTATTCATATGTATATGCGTGATTGTGTTTATAAAACCTCAGGGTCGGACAAAGGAGGATTCTGCACTCCTTGATGACGTTGAGATCTCAAATAGGGTCCTGCATCCTTCAAAACGGACTTTCAAATAGGTTGCTCTTGATCTTCATGTGTTTGAGGACTTGTCATGACAGTTTTGGTGATAATTGTTTTGATCAAGTATTATCTCTTCGTTAGTTTTCAGTATTTGTTATTTACATTTGTCAAAGTACAATGTTATCAAACAAAAAGATTATAATATTTTTATTTGTTTATCATGTAATACGCAGAATAATAATCAAGTTTGAACTAATACCTAAAAAGTAAAAACTAACATGACAATTCAAAATTAAAAGTGGACAAAAAAAAAGTAACAAAAAACATAACCTTTTGTACAAAATAGGGATGAGCCATTTTTCCCAAATTCTGATCCCGTCCCGATACCGGTACCAAAAAGTGGTACCGAATCCCAAATGGAACCGAGACCGGTACCCACTTTTGGTGGTCTTCGGGATCGGTACCAACCGGTGTCGGTACCGAGCAAATCCCGATGGTCCCATTTGGTCCCGACAAGCAAGGGATTTTGCATTTATGTATATGTGTGTTAGTATATATATTTGAATATCTATATCTTAATCAAACCGCATTCGACCATTAATAACACTGCCACAAATATGTATATAATGCTAGTGTTTTGACCCATTTCACACCAAGTTTGATGCTGGTTGTTAAAATATAACGTTGTCAACAGGGCACTTATTCATGACGATTATAATTGACTTGGAGACATTTTTAATGAGGTTAATAGAAATGATTGCGGTTTGAATGATAATGATAATGAATTAAAAACCAAGTCTACGTGCGCCTACTTTTGTTAAGGCTTAGCAAAACTAGTAACTTGGTTCCCCTGGAGCCACTTTGTAGTATCTAAAATGTCTTTTTTCATTGTTATCCAGTCTTGTATGACATCTTTTTTATTTTGGATATACTATTTCCACTGTCAACATTCACACCATTACAACAATCGTGTTATAATATCTATGTTATGTATTTAAATTAGTGGGATTTGATACTGATATCCCGGTCTCGTCCAGTTCGATATTGGTATCAGTACTGTCCCGTATGAGATCGAGATCGATACCAAGTTTTGGAGTTTTTCGGAACAAGTATCATCGGTATCGGGACCGGGACGGTCGCTTATGCCCATCCCTAGTCTACAAAATACAAAAACACATTGTCGACAACCCTAACCGGGGTACATTAGAAATTGTGAATAACTACCAACTACTCATCGTATACATATGCTCTTCCTCTCAACCGCCCACATAGCAAAAAAATATCCGAGGGTTTGTTACCAACCAGCCCTCCCTCCTTCCCTCTTCGCCTCATTGCTCCTCCTGAACCCTAGATTCTTATAATTATAATTATAAATTCTAAATAAATTATAATTATAATTATAATTAATATATCTTTATCTATATCTATATATACACATCTACACGTCCATCCAGTCCTGGAGATATAAGTCGACTTATTATTATTCTTCGATCGATTCAAATAAAGGTATACCCTAATTTACATCCGTCACCAATATTCCATCATTATCTGTTTCATCATAAATTTTTTTCCTTTTAATTTATTTTTTGCCAGATTTATAACCTAAAGTTTGTATCAAATATTTATTTTCTTAGATTTATAAGGTGAATTTATGTTGTTTGTGTGTATATATATATGTATACATTTGTAGCTTGAGATAATGTTTGGATTTGCTGCTGTACCGAAAACGAATCCGGTCATATCAAAATACTTTAACTAGATTATGATTTGGTATGCATAAGTATATGTGACTAATGATTTAGTTGATATGGTACATGTTTTGCCATAGATTTACAACTTCCGGTTAGTTGTAGCCGTTTAGGTAGTTTGTTAATCAATGACTAGAGGGAGCACATTAAGTTAGTTTTCCGCGTAATTATTTGTATGTGATTCGGATGATGTATTTAGCTCGGTATTTGCTAAACATATGCTTTTTTTTATTTGCAAATATTCCATGATACTTTGGTTTCTGCGAAGTCCTTATTTTATACTCGTATATAACTCCTCATCTGAAGTTAGAGTTGAACCTGAATTGGAATTTTGCATGCTAAATCTATAAATTGTGCTTCCAAGTGTTTCATATTTTACAATTTGGCGATTTTATCTATTCGATTACAGCCTATCGAACCGTGATATAAACAGTATTTTGTAAGTCTGCACTAGCAGTTGTTTGCATTTGCAGTATCACCCTTCGTTATATGTGGCTGTTGGCTTTAACCAAACATCTTATACTTGGAATAGCTATATAATCAAGTTAAACCAATATGATATAATCACCACTCGTGATGTATGTTGCATTGTAAAAGGGAGCGAGCTAACACATAATTACATCAACCTTCAGGTTTAAGCTCCTATCAACTATGGCTGCTGAAGGAGCTACCGATGCTATGGGTCCTCGTTATGCCCCACCTGATCCTACCTTGCCTGAACCCTGGAAGGGTTTAATTGATGGAAGCACGGGTGTAATGTACTATTGGAACCCGGAAACTAATGTCACTCAGTATGAGAAGCCTGCTGCTGTGGCACCTCCAATTCCATCGGGTCCACCTCCTGTACCTTCTGTACCTAAACCCACATCTGTACCAAATACAAGGGTAGAACAGCCTAACGGTATTCCTGGTCAACAAACACATCAAATGTTCTCGTCCCAAGAACAACAAATGCCGCCTCAACAAGGAAATAACATTCCCCAGTCATACCAGGGTTATAATATGGAGCAACAACAGGGCTACCAGTATCCACATCAACAGATGCCGTACATGGGCTATCAGCCAAACATGCCTCAACAGAGACCGCCTTCAGATGTTAATCCGAATCCTGTTCAGACATCACATATAGGTGGTCCACCTGGTAAAGCTCCACTATACAGTGGCCCTCAGTTCAGCATGCAACAACCTCCTACGTCTTTTAGTCAAATGCAGCAGGGTGGTATAGATTATCAGCAACATGGACCAAAGTTCCAGAATCAAATGGGTCAACCTTTGATACACGGTCAGCAGCCAAATGTTCCATCAGTTGGGTCAAATATGGGATTTGAAGATAATCCACCTGGAAGAGTTGGGAATGAGCATTATTATAATGCTAAAAATGGTGGTCCTGGCCCCAGCCCCGGTATGGTCCCTCATCAACCTAAGCTTGCAGCCATTCCAATGGCAAGAACCCAGCCGGTAAGTATTGTTCCTTTTAATTTTTTTAACCATACATGAGAATTTGTGTTTGCGAAATCTTGGTAATGGTACTCGTATTGTTCTTGTAATTTTTCATATGCATTCGTGCAGACCCACTATGCTGCGTGATTCCCAATTTCATTTGTGTTTGTGTTGTTTCAGGAGATGAAATCTGGCGGTCCTCCACTTCAAAATGCTTCATCTAGTCTCCATGGGGGACCCCCATCACATAACATGTATGGACAACCTATGGGTGGCCCACCATATATGAACAATGCTATGATGAGGCCAAATCCAGCAGTTATGGCCTCTCCAGATAATCTATCATCTGTTGACATGTACCGTCAGAAACATGATGTAACAACAACGGTTCGTCTACTGGCTCTACTATATTGATGATAATGTCTGGTGTTACCCATTTATTGTAATCGGATAACTTTGATAGAAGTTGTTTTATCCATTTTTCATGTTCAAAAATCAAAATGAATATATATGTATTAAAATTGGGTGATGGATTAGAAAGCCTAAATAAAATTATTCATATTGGTAATGAGATCGAGTAAGAGTGGTTGGTTTAAAAGTTTTTGGTAGGAATGGTTGATCGGAACACTATGGTGAACAACTCATGGTGCTATAATATTTACAATTTGTTACTGTATTACTTATGCTTTTGATTATTTGTTCTCAAAAGTGGTATATTGTCATCCAAACATTACAAACTTATTATATTGTTTACTATATCACCGACATGCATAGTCTTACACAACTTATGTGCGAAAGTCAAATGTATATATATATTGGTACTGTGAGATAATAATCCATCTATTGTTGGTTACTAAAATGATGCAAAAGAGTATATATTTGCTGATGGATTCCTGGCTGGGCATCTTGTTATTATTGTTTAGACAGTGTCTTAAGCCGGGATTTGGAGTTTGCTTTGGTATTGGTAATTTAAATAGTATATTACTGATCTCGGATTTGATTTCACAGGGTGATAATGTTCCTGCTCCGTTCATGACATTTGAGTCCACTGGATTCCCCCCAGAGTTATTGAGAGAGGTAAGTCATTCTCCTGGGCTGTTTTAAGGCCTTTATCAATTCGTAATTGTGCATTGTATTCTATATCATGTATGTATGGCACTTTTTCGACTTTTTCATAAGTTTTTACCTTTTTAGATTAACAGCTGTGACATGTCGCAGGTGCGATATCTGTTCCAGAAACGGAGCACATGTCGTACGCTGCCCTGCTATTCACACATTTATGGAACATTAATTCTGAGTTAGGCTGCAAATTCTGACGTTGGCTCCGCCTCTTTTGTCTTATTTGCACTCTTTTCTTGCCTCGAGTTGCTTCAGTAAGCAACTCTATCTATAGGCCTTCATTTAACAAATACTTTTTTTTTTCCACTTCAAACATCCTTTAGATTGTCGGGCTTCCCTTTTAATCTTGCACCAAAATGCTTAACAATACTTTAAAGCGTCTATTTTAATCTTGAGGTTTTGTTAATACAATTCTATTTCAGATATACGCTGCTGGTTTTGCGTCTCCAACACCTATTCAGGCACAAACATGGCCTATTGCGATGCAAAACAGAGACATAGTGGCAATTGCGAAGACAGGTTCTGGTAAAACATTAGGATATCTGATTCCGGCTTTCATGCTGCTCAGAAGCTGTCGCCACAATCCTCTGAATGGACCTACTGTAGTTGTTTTAGCTCCCACCAGAGAACTTGCTACACAAATACAAGATGAAGCTATCAAGTTTGGCCGATCCATTAGAATCTCTTGCACAGTGAGTCTTTTGTTACAGTATCTTATATTTTTGTATCTTGTGTTGGATATATATTAGCTGATATCTGGCTTTTGTGATGTTGTTCAGTGTTTGTATGGTGGCGCACCTAAGGGCCCACAATTGAAGGAATTGGAACGAGGGGCGGATATTGTTGTAGCTACTCCCGGGCGGCTTAATGATATCCTTGATATGAAGAAGATTGACTTTCGTCAAGTTTCTCTTCTTGTGCTTGACGAGGCTGATAGGATGCTTGATATGGGGTTTGAACCTCAAATAAGGAAGATTGTCAATGAAATACCTCCTCGCAGGCAAACTCTGATGTTTACTGCTACTTGGCCCAAAGAAGTTAGGAAAATAGCCGGTGATCTTCTTGTAAGTCCAGCTCAAGTCAATATTGGCAATTCAGATGAGCTTGCTGCAAACAAGTCTATTACACAGGTATAACAATGTTGCATATGACCTATTTTATAATATGTCATTTTTTTTACTGCTAGCAGTATGCATAGATCGGCATCATTTTAGGGAATATAGAATACATAGAAGTGATGAGAAAGTTATGCTCTAGAATTCGTCATGCACTATGTACTAGGAGATGGAGTTAAATGCACTGAATTTCAAAATTTGAAGCCTTATTTCGTTTATCATGTTATTTTCTGTTTCTTCTTCTTAATCAATAGAGACAGCAAAATGGGCTGGGTTGGCCTGCAACAGTTCTGTCAGAAACCTTCCAACTTATAAATAATTAATTTGTTAAATATGGATCCAACTTTATATTATTTGGATATTAGTTATTCTTTTTGAATATTATCATTGCTGCTTGAGCTATTTTCTTAGGGGTTTTTTATGGATATTGGAACTACATGTAAACTTAATCTGATAGTCTTATTAGATAGTTTCTTTTTAAGCCATGTTCTTAATTTTTAAGCAAATGGGGTGAAGCTCCACCTCTGCTAACAAGGGTTAATGGATCGGGGTGCCAACTGAAATTGTATGTCAATGTCAAGCTTTAACTAAAGATCTTGAAGAATAAAAGAACTATTTCTAATGCAAAACCATGGTCATCAAAATAGTAGGATAGTACTTGGCTTTCACCAAGGCTGCTGTTCTGAAATCTGAAGGGTGCCAGCAATGTGACTCACCACAAATAAGCCTATGTTATAGCTACAAGTAATCGTTGTTTCTTGTCTACATTTTCATCTGTGCTAACTTTTAGTAGTTACGCCTTAAATGACATAGTTTATTCTGTGCAAGTTTCTGTTAGTAAAGTGTGAACTTTTACAAATGTTGTTTAGACCTTTTATACACGAATTGTTTTATTTGATGGTATAACTTTACACTGAATGGATTGATGTTATTAGTGTTTGGTAGCGCTTGTGATTCATATTAACATGAAGGCTATTTGTGATTTCTAGTATGTTGAAGTGGTTCCTCATTTGGAGAAGCAAAGGCGTGTGGAGCAGATTCTAAGATCTGAAGAGCGGGGCTCTAAAATCATTATTTTCTGTTCAACAAAAAAATTATGTGATCAGCTTACACGTAGTATTGGTCGTAATTTTGGAGCTGCAGCCATTCATGGAGACAAGTCTCAGGGTGAGAGAGACTGGGTTTTGAATCAATTCCGCTCTGGAAAGTCTCCAATATTAGTTGCTACAGATGTTGCTGCACGAGGCCTTGATGTTAAGGACGTGAGGTAAAATGGAATAATAATACTCCGTAATAATAGAAATCTTTTTAGTAAATTCTAAAATTTATTGATTCAATATATCACATGGTGAATGCAGGGTGGTGATTAACTATGATTTTCCAAATGGTGTGGAGGACTATGTACATAGAATTGGTCGGACCGGGAGGGCAGGGGCAAAAGGGGTTGCTTACACCTTCTTTTCTGAACAGGACTGGAAACATGCACCTGATCTAATTAAAGTACTTGAGGGAGCCAATCAGATTGTACCCAATGAGGTGCGGGAGATTGCCACGCGTGGTGGGCCAGGTTTTGGCAAGGACAGGGGCGGAATAAGCCGCTTTGATTCTGGTGGTAGTGGTGGGCGTTGGGATTCTGGTGGTGGCCGTGGTAGCATGAGAGATGGTGGTTTTAGGGGCCGTGGTATCGACTCGAGGGATGGAGTCTTTGGTGGCCGTGGTGGTCCCGGTGGAGGTGACATGAGAGATGGCAGATTTGGTGGACGTGGTGACCCAAGGGACGGTGGTTTTGGTAGTGGCTTTGGGGGAAGAGGTGCTCCAAGGGATGAAGGTTTTGGAGGTCGTGGTGGCCCCAGGGATGGTGGTTTTGGTGGTCGTGGAATGAGAGATGGCGGTGGCTTTGGTAACCGTGGAGGGAGGGATGGAAACTTTGGTGGTCGTGGTGGTCTCAGAGGTGTTGGATTTGGTGGTCCAGATGGTGGCTGGGATAGGAATGAGAGATTCATGGATTCTCGTGGCGCTGGTCGTGGGCGTGGCCGGGGTCGATTTGATTACAGAAGAGATACTGATCGCAGCAGGGGTAGAAGTTATAGCCGAAGCCGAAGCCGCAGCCGCAGCCGTAGCTGGAGTCGCAGTAGGAGCCGTAGTTGGTCACGCAGCCGTAGCCCTAGGCGTAGCCGAAGTCGCAGCCGCAGCCGCACTCCTGTAAGGCGTGTGAGGCGCCGTGAGTCCAAATTTGATCAGAAAGAAGCTGATTTGCCTGTAGTTGGTGTCCCCCCTCTAAAATCTGAACCGGGGATGTCTCTTATGTCTCCAGGCATGCAACAAGACATTGCCTTCTCAGGTCCCGACAGTAGTGTCAATCCATCTTTGCCGCCTCCGGAATCTGTCAATCAAATTACTGAATCCTAAACAGTACACAGTAATTGCGTTTATTTTTTCAGTTTATGTTGTGTTTGAAGCTTAAACATCATTCATTTAGAGGTATGGCTAAGAAAGGTTAATGTTTGTTTGGATGTCTTTCATACATCTGAGTATGTTTGCGGTGTCAATTTTGATCCTAAATTCTGATCAACTGACTGGTTCCTTATGCAGTTTTCTGTTATGAAGTCGTCTGTCATTTACATATAGGTCGTATATTTTTGTTTACTTCAAATATTTTGACGCAACAAGTTGTGCAATTTAGTATCTTAAATTATGAACCTTTGATGGGTGGTAATTTTTCTTTTCCTTTCTTTTTCTAATAGAAGTGATGGTAACCACGGCTGTGAATAAATAACAGAATATAATTCTTGTAGTAATTATAACAAAACTGTCATTCATTCAAAACTGTATTTTACGAATATTCATATTCATACATGCATGTGAATATTAATGAAGTAACATTTTTTCTATATGTAATTTTCATATCGAATTGAAGCGTGTTTCTTCATGAAGAAAGCAGAAACGGATAAGATTCTGGTTCTTTAATTGTTTTTGTTTGGGGGGTGTAATTTCTGGGAAATAGGTTATTTTACTTGGACGCGTTATCTATCAAATCAATGTGCATTAACGAATTAAATAACGAAGTAATTTTCAATCTTCACGTTTACGCAAAGACGTTAACAAAAGCGATAATAATGTCGCAAGATTTTTACTTATTTTGTTACGACTTTCATATATTCCAACAAGGAATTAAATAAGTAACCAATACTTGTGAGACGAATATCGCATAGTTACACTAAGAAATATATTAGAATAGCAAAACATACAACCTAACCTAGTATACCTTAGAATCTTGGATAATATCTAACAAAGCATAACATATAAGTACCCATTTGAACATATTAACAACTACATAAGAGCATAGTAAACATAACTACATGCATAAACCAATTAAGAAAACTCCCTTATCTCTCTCTTGAAAGTTATGGAAGCAGATAAGAAAACAGTGGCGGACCCAGAAACGAAAGTGACTCGTAGCACAATTATTTCTCCATTAGCCTTGTATCGGCATAAAGTAACGATAACGACTAAATTGTTACGATTTTTAACATTTTTTTAAAGATTTTTGGCTATTTTTAATGAATTTTAAGACTTTTTGGCACTTTTAGTAGTTTTTATTTATCATTTAGTTGTACATATACATTTTTATAAGTTTTTTTGATAAAAAAAATGTTTCAAAAGTTTAAAGTTGGTTACATTGACTGGTATCCAATATTTATTTGACCCGTAGCATTAAAAAGAAGTACATCACTTTTCGAAAAATTTGAACTATATGAATTTAGTGGACCCGTAGCCCGGACTACCCCTCAATCCTATGTGGTTCCGCCCCTGTAAGAAAATGTATCATGCAAAACATACATACATATATATATGTATTAACGTAGAAGGCCTAACAAAGGTCCAATAAACCCAAATATGCTACAAAGTAGTTATAAGACGATTACCTCTTAATCCACAAAGGGGTAACTATCTACCCTAAACCTTTACGAAGGGTAACTATCTACCCTAAACCTTTACGATTAGTTATAAGACTATAAACATAGAACAAAATACAAATAAATAAAATATGAAACTTAAGAATAATTGTATTGACTTTATTTAAAATGCAAGAAACAAATGAAAGTGTATTGACTTTATTTAAAAGTTTTATTTTAAAAAAGCTATAAAACAAAACTAGAAGTGAAACGAAGAAGAAGAAAATATAAGGTAGGAGCATATAGTTAGTTTTATTATAAAAATGTTTACTATCCGTTTGCAATAGTTATAGTATTATTATCTAATAGAATTAGTGATTATAAACAAAAACCGCGTCTAGAAATGAGACTCCGTTGTGGACTCGTTTTGGGTGTCTTAAGAGGGATAAAATTATTCGGTGGTGATTCCCAACTCATACGACAATGTCACTTTACGACCCAGAATCGTTGATTGAGAGTTCTGTAAGGGAGAAATGTTGCAAGTGTAATGTAAGTATTGTTGTGTATTTCTTGATTGGTTATTTCACGGAGGGAATTCTCCTTTAATATCTAAACGAGTTGGTTTTATTACCTACGAGTTGCTTTTATTAGTAAAATACTCCGTATTTAATATTATACATTTGAAATAATATGTTCTATAGATTATCGATACTAATGAGTATTATCTTATTATTATTATTATACTAATAATAATCTAACTTTATTAGTAAATAATCTATAATATACCTTATAAAGCAAAAGATTTATTTTTGCCATTAAACATTCAGCCTTTGAAATACCATTTTTACCCTTAAAATTATAGTTACTCGTATTAAATGAGTATTGTTATATCAGGAATACCCCAATAAGTTTGTCTTTCACTTTGTAAGGAAATATTATACCATAATATTATTTTTTCACGAGTGCCCCTTTTCATTAACTATACTATCATTTTACGTCAACAACCTTTACATTAATAACCACACCGTTAACACCACCATCACATGTCGTTGCCGCCCTGTCGCCACATTGTGCGGGTATTCCTCTCGTATATTGAAATATTCCCAATTGAAAGATTGAAAGTAGGAAGTCAAATTTGATGTTAACACATATTTGGCGAAAATTTGCATGATGTTTGATCTTCATTATTTTCTTGTAAAATTAGATAAAATAATAATTATTTCAAACTAGAGAAATACAAATAAAATTCTACCTTAGTCCCTAAGAAACAGGTAGGTGAATGATGTAACTTTTTCTTCTTGTCTTTTTGTATTCTATCCTAATATCTTTATCGGAGTATATTATGGATGGATTCCAAATATTTTAGGATAATAAATAAAAGAGTAAATTACACGGATGGTACCTAAACTATACCCCAAATTACTCTTTTGGTACAAACTTTTGTAACTCTACTCGGACCATACCCCAAGTTTCAAAAACCTACTCGGACAGTACCTATTTCTAACGGCCGTCTATTAGGTCGTTAAGTCAGTCACGTGTCGTGCACGTGAGGACTGTTTTTGTCATTTTCTTACCACCCAGGACCAAAAGTGTAATTAACTTTTATAATAATAATTTATTAATTATATATATTATGTATCTATCTGTCAATATCATCATCTTAACCCTTTTTTATTTTCTTTTTCATTAATTATCATACATGATAACATCATTATTATCAACAATTTCTTTTTTTTTTTTCAGATCTTCAATACTAATAATAGATCTAAGAAAACACAACTCAATAATACAAACATGATCTAAAACCATCTTCATCATTAAATTAATATATAATATATATACAAAAAGTGAAAAATTCATCTTCATCAATAGATGTAATACAATATATATACTTTTTTTCTCCAGATTTCATTATTATGTTCTTTCTTACAAAACAACTTCACCAAAGTGAAACACACAATCTCCTTTTTCTCCTACTTGTTCTCGGACCAGAAGTCAACAAGGAAGAAACAACCAAGTTAATCTATCCTAAATCACCACCGGCGAATATGAAGCCCCACGACCCGCCCTTCCGACCAACAAATCTGACCTCAACTGTCACCACCAAGATTTGACCTCCACACCGCCATCGCCAACCTCATCCTTGTTTCTGGCTCTTTAGATCGAATCCATTGCAGCAGAGGAGAGAGGGTAAGTCTGAGTTTTTATGGTTAATTTTATTACTGGCTCTTGTTTTGTAGATTCCAGGTTTTTTTTATTTCATTTCGGTAGTCAAAAATCTAGATTAAGATGATGAAGATGATAGATAAATAGATTAGATATGGCCAAAAAAAACGGTTCCAAAAGAACCGGTCCGGATAAACCAAAATCGTAACCCGAAAAAAACCGGTTCCTCAAGAACCGCACCGGTTCCACTTTTGGATCCAAAAATCGGTTCCGAACCGGTTCCAAATCGGTTCGGTTCCGGTTCTTGGTCAAAAAAACCGGAAAAAAACTGGTCAAACGTTGACCAAGAACCAATTCCGAACCGGTTCCTTCAAGAACCGGATTTTGGCCATCTCTAAAATAGATACATTATATATATACACATTATATGTATGTATATATATTTTTAATTAATAAAGTTTATTATTATGAAAGTTAAATACACTTTTGGTCTTGGGGTAAGAAAATGACAAAAACAGTCCTCACGTGCACGACACGTGACTGACTTAACGACCTAATAGACGGCCGTCAGAAATAGGTACTGTCCGAGTAGGTTTTTGAAACTTGGGGTATGGTCCGAGTAGAGTTGCAAAAGTTTGTACCAAAAAGGTAATTTGGGGTATAGTTCAGGTATCATATGTGTAATTTACTCTAAATAAAATAAGTAAATAATAATTAGCAATCTACCAATAAGATAAAATAGCATTACAGCATTATTTAATTTACATAGCATATCTTTGCAACGTATAATTTATACTAGATTTTAGACCCGTGTCAAATACACGGGTTTTATTATCAATATAAAAATTAGTATATGGAACAAAAAAAAAATACTTATACGTTAAATGTAAAAATATACTTAAAAACTAATCAGGATATTCAAATGTAAATATTGAATGCTAAATCATTTCAAGGCTGGATGATGTAGCAGAGTTTCGTTTATACAAACTCTTTCAGATAAGCAATATTTTAACCTTGATTACACAATAGACCGATTTCTCATTGATGTATTGCAAAAAAATAAATTTATTTTTGTTAGTCATGGTTATTAAGAACAATAAAAGTAGCAGCTGGTTCGTGGGGTTTTTAATGATTTCAGGTGTTGTGATTTTATTTGTAGGGTTCGGTTTATATAAGAAGAATTTGTATCCTAATTATAGTTTGATTTCAATTACTAAAATGATTATCCTAATTATAGTCTGATTACAATTACTAATTATAGCTATATTTTGTTATTAGATAAACATTATGCATTAAAATATTAATTATTTTTAAACTGGGTTCAAGTGTAAATTGGTGATGGAAAACCAAAAAGTGTAAATTAATTTAGACATGTGCTGATTTAATTAATTTTGAAAATTAAGGGTTGTGATTGGTCAATTGAAGTCAGGTATATTTTGTTATTAGATAGAAATTATGCATTAAAATATTAATTAATTTTAAATTGGGTTAAAGTGTAAATTGGTGATGAAAAACCAAAAAAAAAAAAAATTAGTTTAGACATGGGTCAATTTAATTAATTTTGAGAAATTAAGGGCTGTGATTGGTCAATTGAAGTTTTGCAACGTATAATTTATATTAGCAGAAAATTAAAATAATTAACTTTTTAATTTGTATTTACCTTATACATATGAAATATTGTTATTATTATTGATAGATTTACCATATATATATAATACCTATTTTCTATAAAATAATAATAAAAATATTATAATTTTTATTCAAACTCATCGTTTACCAATTAGGATTAGACTTGTTTGCACCTCTTTATTGTAAATTTTTCATTAAATTGTATAAATTATTAATATCTTTAGACTTCTTATATATTCATCTTCACGATAATTATTTTATGTGTTTACTAACTCATATAAAATAGGTTCAAAAACTTTAAAAATGACACAAATCATGTTAAATCATTATGAGTTTAAGCTTATGTTCATTGACCACAAAACTTTTATTATACGTGTTTTTTACTATTAGGCTACCATCAGAGATTTTAAATAATTGTAGTGAAACATGTTCAAATTTAAATTTTTATATATATAAAAATTTGTGCAATATATGATCAATCCATACATCATACGGATATTAATATTAGTAATAATAATATAAGTGTCATCCGTTTATAATTTTATTCTAAACTAGTCATTTATTGATTTAAGGTTAATAATGTTGATTAGTTGATAGGTGTTTCATAATAAAAAGACTAAGATTTAATTTTTGCCATGTGACAATAAGATTGTTGAAAAAAGTGTGATTTTTGTAAAATTTAATTTCTTATTATATTATCATGATACGCTCTTAGCATAATCTTTTATTATTATGTAGACATTGTCTGGTTTTTGGACCGGAGGTAAGGGCAAATAATATGATTATACTTAAATTTTTTAATCTATAAACAACGAGATCTTTCTAGAAAAACAGATTTTTCAGAAATTTATTTTATTTCATTTTTGATAAAATGACAGGTTTGTTGTTGTTTGACAACATTCTATGCTCTACGTTTCATATCATGTACTCCGTATAAATAAAATAAATAAATATTGCAACTCTTTTTGTATTTTTGTCAAAAACGGCCAAATAGGTTTCATTGGTCTTTGGATAGAGTACCAAATGTACTTTCACAAAAATTCTCCATTCATATGCCAATAAAAACATTAAAAAACAAATATCTATGTATATTTTTTAACACATACCAGAGATCGTATGGTGAATATTAAATATATATATACCCGCAAAATATTATGTCTAGTGTTATACGGAGTTTAAGTACAATGAATTTTGTAGGAATAATGAAAAAAAATAGATCTAAACATCATATATATTTGCATTAACATGCAAAAGGATGAGATAATGACCGAATATCAAACTTATACATTTGTTTAAAGATATTTTTCTGGAAAGGTTCATAAATTAGAACTGTTGTCGGGACTTGGTGATGAGTTTGTATATGAGGAAAGAAAAGAAATAACAATAGCTAACAGTTATTTTTAGTTGTAACAATATTTTGGGTATTAAATAAAAAGAATTTTGCTAATGACTCATTTATCAAGAATATCTAATTGCCAATGGAATTCGTAACCTATTGGTAAATTTTTAACTTTGAAAGGTTTAATTTAGATTCGAGTCTCACCTTTCATATTTGTAGGGTAAATTAATGTGTTTTTTGAGAATTCTGGGTTGCATTTTCGACATACGTATAATTTAAGAGGATGATAAAATGTCGTTTTTAACAAAATGACTTACGATTAAAAAATCCATAAAAGTTGATAAGTATTCATGTAATAACGTATTAGTATTAGTGAAATGCTAAGGAGGAATAGATAGAAGACGTATAGCTAATGATGGTCATCCTAACTGGTCAGAGACACTCTCGGTGTTACTTGAGGTATTGAGTTCGATCTTCAAGGAAAATAAGTCTTGGGGCATTTCCTTCCCAATACTTGTAATGGCTCATGGTCAACATCTCATTGTTTAGGCTACGCGTAAGGATTTACCATTATACAGTGAGATTTTCTTGATGTCGTATGATGACCGAATATTCGAGAAAAAAAAGATGAAAGATGTATAGACGGGGGAGTTTCCGTGAAGATAAAAAAAATTAAAAAGTTAGACGAGGGAGAAAAAAAAAAGGAAAGGGTTAAGATTGTAAATAGTGTCTCGCACCACCACAAATAATAACAAGAAGCAAAGGCATGGCCCCTCGACATCCAGCGAATCAATCCCTTGTCTCTCTTCTTCTATATCTCTCTCTTTCTCTCTCTATAAAATATAAATCCATCTATCTATTTATCAAACCAAATTTCTAATTTTATTTTTGGAGGTTTTAATTTTGTTCATCTTCCCACCTTTTTTTTCCCCTTCTTTCCAAATAAAATTCCCTCTATTTTCTCTCTCTTAGGGTTAGGGCTCACTCAATATTTTTTCTTTTAATTAATTAAAATTCAGAGGAATAACATCCTCTAAACTCTATCTTATATATTCCAATTTTCCCCATGAATTAATATTCCTTCTTTCTTTCTTTCTTCTTTCACAAGGTATATATTTATATATATATACGTATAATTTATATTTATATGTGTATATATATATATATATATATATATTCGTTTTCTGTATCTATAACTTTAAGCACACACGCACAAACACATACTGTGATTGATTGATGATTATTCGTCGTATTCCGTGCGGTTATCGATTCTATTCTTTCCCCCTCTTTGATTTATATATATATATATATATAAATATATATGTGTGTGTTTCATAAGTTAGGGTTTATTTTATTGTTTGTTAATTACTAATTATACTTGTAATTCATTACTTGTGTATATCTGAATTGTTTTTTCCCCTTATATATATATATATATATTTGTGTGTATATGTATGTATATTAGGAATTTGTTAATTCAATTTTTGGGATTCCTGGTGTTTGGAGAAACTTTGGGGTAACCGAGTATGTGAAGCTTGAACTGATTGAACATTGTATAGGATTCTTATGATTTTTAATTTTTTTTTTCTCCATGGCAATATGTTGGTATGCGATTTTTGAAGTTTCCAGTCGAAATTTAGCTTTATAGAGACCGTTATATGATATTGATTAAGACGTCTATTTGTGATGTCTGCAAATGCTTTTAAAGTGGTGCTGTTTTTGTAATGGATATGTATTGTGTTTTTTTAAGTACATGGATTTGCAGTTGCTTTGTAACTTAAAACGGATAATGTGAAAAGTTAATATAACAGACGTTCAAAATTGATATTGAACATATGTGTGTTTAGTTGCGAGTTACGAATTTGTGTTGATAGTAGTGTTCCTTTTCTTATTTCAGGTTCAAAGAACTACTAACATAAATTCAAAGTTAACAAGTCATTATCTTACAACCCCTTGAAGCTATGTATAACGAAGTTGCCCCCGAGTTTGTTGTTGACCAGCAGGGCATGTACTATCCTTCTGCTACCAATTACGGCTATATTTGTACAGGTTTTAGTTCTGAATTTAATTTCTTGCTCATTCTTTACTTCCTGCTCATGTTTGTGACCTGCCATATTCTGACATCTTGTATGTTCTATTGCTAGCAGGACCTGAATCGCCCGGTGATTGGGATGACCACCATAGAGTTTTTGGTGTGGATGGTCAAAATTATCAGTACATAGTAAGCATATAGACTTTAAAACTTGTTTAATTTGGATCCGTATATATAACGTTTTGGTATTGATTATGATGTTTTATTACATATACAGGGTGGTCAAACAGAAAGTATGCCTTATGTTTATTATACACCTAGCTATGGATATGCACAGTCTCCGTTTAACCCTTACAATCCTTATATTCCCGGTGCGATGGTAGGAGCTGATGGCTCTTTTATCGGGACACAACAGTACTATGTACCTACTTATGAAAACGGCACCTCTTCACCAGCGTATTATCCCATGGTTGTCCAACCTGGTTCGGACACTTACACAAGTGCTCCAACTGATATATACATGGATATGAATACATCTACTGCAAATAGGGTTGATGCAACAAGGGTTAATGCTAATCTGTCATCGGCAGCTGCATCATATACCTTGAATCCGGGAAGGGGTACTCCAAATTACACAAATTCTTTTGGAAAAGTCTCTGATGGCTTTAAAGTGAATGGTGGGCCAAACAAGTTAACTGCAGTCAATGGTGGCGTCACTTTTAACCCTGTTTCAGGCCCGGCATCATCAAATTTACTTCAGGTTTGTCTTTTTTAATTTCTTCTAAAAACTCAGTTGCTTTTTTTTTTTGCGTTTTATCTGTCTGATCTCTTTGTTTACTTCTAAGCAGGGTCGAGTTGGTCCAGCTATTGCTAATCTTTCAAACGGGAAAACTTCTTCTAATCAAAACCAGCCAAAGGTTACTCCTGGCAATGGTTTGGTTAATTATGGTTCAAGCGGTAATGGGCGGGCGGTAGTGGATAAGATTCGATCAAAGGTACCTATTGCTAAAACCTCAAATGATACAAATGGAAATCCCAATGCTTTGGCCGAACAGAATCGTGGTCCTAGAACAAACACATCAAATAGTCTGCTGACTGTCAAAGCCTACTCAACAAAGGCTGGAAATAGTGATGCACAAGGAAATATAGTAATCTCCATAGATCAGTATAACAAGGATGAATTTCCTGTTGAATATGTGAATGCAAAGTTTTTTGTTATAAAATCGTATAGCGAAGATGATGTTCATAAGAGTGTCAAGTATAATGTATGGTCATCTACCCCTAATGGAAACAAGAAGCTGAACAGCGCCTATGAAGAAGCCCAGAAAATATCAGTAGGGGACTCCAAAGGCTGTCCTATCTTTCTCTTCTTCTCCGTAAGTTGTAGCGTCAGATGCCAAATGTAATTATTTACAACTTTTTTCGTTAAACTAAGCTGAAAAGTTGTATTTCACTTTCTATTATAGGTTAATGCAAGTGGGCAGTTTTGTGGAGTTGCTGAGATGACTGGTCGTGTAGATTTTCACAAAGACATGGATTTCTGGCAGCAAGACAAATGGAGTGGAAGTTTTCCGGTGAAGTGGCATATAATAAAAGATGTGCCAAATCCTCACTTCCGTCATATTATATTAGAGAACAACGAGCACAAACCAGTCACCAATAGTCGTGATACGCAAGAGGTTAGTTGCTAATTCCAGAATCAAGTTAGTTCTATGTTATAATCTGATTTCGTATCTTCTAACGCAACCTTTGGTGGTTTGCAGATCAAATATAAAAAAGGGTTAGAAATGTTGAAAGTATTTAAGAACTATGTGTCGAAGACATCGATATTCGATGATTTCATGTATTACGAGAATCGCCAAAAAATATTGCAAGAAGAGAAAGCAAGATTACTAATCAAAAGTTATGGCACCCCAGTTTTTGTGCCTGTTCTGCATCCTCCCCGTAGGCTTAATAATTTCTTAGGGTTGGCCCCGGTTGCTGATGAAGAGTCGGGCAGGGGTAATGACATAAGTACTTCACAGAGTAATGTGCCAAGTGTCACAGTTGATGATGGGAAACCAACAGAAGATGATATTTTACGATTTCGCTCACTTGCTATAACCCCTGATCAGACAGGAACCACAGTTGCCGGGGCTGGTGGTGGTACTGCTGCTTCTGCAGTATCCACCGAACCTGTTAATGTTTTAACTGTGGGGTCAATGCCAGTCAAAGTCAACGGTTTTGGTGAATCTTCTGGTTTTTTAACTGTGGGAACAATCCCACTTGATCCTAAAGCTCTCAAGGTGAAGGAAGCTGATATTTCTAAAGCTTCTACAAAGATTGTTTCGCCAAAAGGCTAAAAATACAGTTGATTCATATACAAGAGTTTGTGATGATATTTTGCGCCATCTTAAGTGGAGTTGTATAATTTTCAGTCAAGGGTGATGATAGGGAAAGCTGTTGATTTTCTATTTTGGGATTAAATTGTGTTTTGGGGGTGTGATATTAATCTGAAAAATACAGCATGTAAACATTTTGCCTTTTCGTTCTTTCATTGTCATGGGATCAAAGATATACAGACCTTTTTTTTTTCTTTTTTTGCTCTCATCTTGTCTAGTTTTATAACTTGCATTGCTTGTCATTGGTTTGGTCTTTACTAGTCCATGGGCTAGTGAGATTCGCTTTAACGGTCTCAACACTTGGGTCTGTGAGCTTATTTTGTTTAGACGAAGTAGATCTTTTAGTGGCTTATGTTATTGCTATCTTTATGTTTTCTTTACTGAGAATCAGATACAAAGTCTCGATACCATCTTTGGTGTAGTTATCAGGGTACCGACCGTCGTACTTGATTGTTTTAAGTGTCAACCATCGACAAAGTATTGCTAGAATTCTAGAAATGCTAAAGTTATAATTTTCTTTTCTTCTTTTTTTTTTTTTTACTATTAGGCTCTTCAAATCCAAATCCATGTTTACCAATAAAAAAATGAAAGAGTTATAAAATTATTTATTGGTATTTATTGGTGTTATTATAAACTTTGTTAGGTAAAATTTGTTTGTAAATCTAGCATTGCTATGCTGTTATTAGATTTTTGACCGGCCCGTGTTTACATGTGGTATTTTCAAATTATTATGTATGTGTAACTCGAGTTTTGGTGTTGATTGAATTGTTAATTTATTAATATATCTGATTTTAATAAATTGAGTCATTGAGACTTTTGATTGATCGACTTTTAGGAGGACGGAGTGCAAAGGGAGCAACCCGTTACCGGGTCGTGAACGCCAATCCTTGTAGGTGATAACGTGCGGGAGGGGAACATGTGGATGTGGGTGATAGTGGTCATCAGCTGGGTCTCGTTGTCGTGCTTTGTTGCAGCCTTGCAGGTATACACGAGCTCAAGAAAACATAATTAATAACTTTACAATATTAGCCCCTGAAAAGTGTAATGGACCCAAAGAAACCAATAAGCCCAAGCCCAAGTAGTCTTGCGCAGCCCATACTGCACGACTGCACCTCGTTTCATTGTTTTTCAGATTTTACTTAGTCTGGTTGACTTTTTGAAGTCAATTATTAGGTTGTGGGAAAATAAACAGAATCATGGGTCATGCCTGGTTTCTCATGTTTTCATGTTCTTTGTTTTTGGAATGATAATGAAAAAAAAACCCACTCACTTCTCTCTAAGAGGTTGGAAACGGATGGAAGGTGACCGCGTGGTGGGTGCGGCGCCACCACTCAACACCGCCGCCTACACCCGACCACGCGTGGTGGGTTGGTTTTGCGTGGTCACACCACGCACATGATATTCCACGGGAGACGATTTCGATGCATGCCAACGGCTAGATTCCATGTGAAACGGTAAGTTTGACTTTTCTTTTTTTTTTTTAAGTTTACCTTTTCTTTTCTCTATATATACTCCTAAACCTCACACACACTACAACTCAAACACAACACTCACACTTTCTTTTCAACAAATCTACTCCAAATCAACAACACAACTAAAATAAATGGAAAAACGTATTGGTTCCACTTTAATCATAGATGAACCGTTCGAATGGTCCGACGATAGTAGTCTAGAGGTGTTTGCGAACGCGATTGAGGCCGAGGAGGCCGACGCCGAAAGTTCTACGGCACGGTCGAAGCGTAAAGTCGTGAACCGCAACCGTTGGTCTGCTTCACAAAGGTTGCATCGTGACTACTTTTGTGAAGAACCCAAATACGACGAAGATTTTTTTGAAGATAGGTATCGTATGCCTAAACGTTTATTTTTAAAGATCGTGCAAGATCTTGAGTCCAGATACAAGTATTTTCAGGATTCGTAATTCAGGATTCGTATGATGCCCGGTTGGCAAAAAGTTTTACCCCGATACCAAAATGCACATCTGCTATCCGGCAGCTCGCAACCGGTAATCCACCAGATGAGTACGACGAGTATTTAGAGATGGCGCAAAGAACATCACGTGAATGCCTTCAATACTTTTGTGACGCTATTGTTCGGACATATAGCAGTGAATACCTGCGTAGGCCAACAACACATTATATCCTCCGTTTGTTTGAAGCACACGAAGAGAGACATCACTTGCCTGGGATGCTCGATAGTCTAGATTGTACACATCTTGATTGGAAGATGTGTCCAGTGGAGTGGAGGGGTCAATACAAAAGGGGTGATCATGAACACCCCACTATTATGTTGGAAGCGACGGCGTCTCAGGATTTATGGATATGGCACACATTTTTTGGTCCTCCGGGTGCCCTAAACGACATCAATGTGCTGCAACAATCTCCCTTGTTCCTCCCCGAGCGTATGGGCACAACTCCTTACTTATAGACGTGGCTACTATCTAGTCGATGGCATATATCTTACGTGGTCTACATTTGTTAAAGCCTACAAATACCCTACCGACCCGAAAGAGAAAATGTTCAAAACAGCACAAGAGTCGGCTCGCAAAGATATTGAACAGGCATTCGGTGTTCTGAAAGGAAAATGGGGTATCCTTGCTCGACCTTTTCGACAACGCTCGATGAAGACAATAAGGAACTTGGTGTATGCGTGTGTGATTATGCACAACATGATCATTCACGATAGTGGTCGCGCGATCTGCCCAGTTCATATAGGGGATCCAGTTGTCCAGCCGAGTAGTAACCGAGACGCCTTACCGGAGATACGAGACGAGGAGACACATTTCCGTCTCCGGTATGATCTGACAGAGCATCTTGCGGCTTTAAACTTACCACATACGATGACGAGGAGTAGTATTTGTATTATTTATGTTATATTTTTTAAGTATTTCTTTTATGTTTTTTTGTATTTGTTTTATGGTTTTTTAGAATTATTATGTAATGTTTATGTATTTTAGTATTATTATGTAATGTTTTTAGTTGAATGAAATTTTAATTTTTAAATAAAATGAAAATTGTAATGAGTGGTGAAGTGAGTGGTCGGATGCCAATGAAAATTGGATGAGTGGTGAGTGAGTGGTGGAGTTGAGGTGGCATAAGGTAATTGGTTAGAAGTTAGTGGTGAGATATGGCATGGAAGCTCCATTGCAACACTCTAATTCCTTTCAAGTTTTTTTTTGGTTTAACTGGTCGTACCACATTAAAAAAGATGTCTCAAAACACATCTACCTGGGCTCTTCGGGTGTTCACGAAATGTTTCCCGACTTCAACATCTTGTGTTTAAACGAATAAACTGAGGAGGTTTTCCAAGTCTAAGTTACTCGAAAGCATAACAATTCCCTTAACTCTTACACTTGAGAGTAACTTTAGTGTAGTTAACATTCTTTCAAGCAATATCATGTCAAAAACATAATAAAAAGATGGAATGTTGTGCATCAATATAACAGTTTCCATTCGGCCAAACCCTTCGTTTACTTCCATAATTCCATGTTCTGTTTGTGTTCTCGTGGCTGCATCATCTTAGCTGGAATCGGTTTGTTAGTGTACTTAGTAGTTCACTAACGGGCCATATGATAAGCGATCATTTCATGGTGTTCAGGGACACTTGAGTCCCCTTTATTGGCAATGACCACTCAAGGGTTCTTGAATGAGGGCCTAGGTTGAAACCAATATGGTAACAATAGTTGCTACTGAACGATTATTTTCAAGGCGGTTATGCAGTATTTGGTTTTGGTTTTGGTTTTGGTTTTGGCTAGAGTTTGATAGCGGTACGGCCATTGGAGGTTTCATAGCATAAAAAGTGGGTGCTCTGACTTACCTTGGCTTTGAAAATTGTTGAACTCATAGTCATATAGTAGGTTATGGCAGTACAATAGTACATTCACCCTCATATAATATCAGTACATTCACGAATTTTTTGAACAGATGGGACAAAAAACGAACCCATTGGTGCATCTAGGAATTTTACTCAAACATTTGCAAAACAAAGAAGTTCGGTGTCTAGGACACCGTCCTTTGCCAAGTCCTTATAAGTCCGGTGTCTAAGACACCGTACTTGGCCTACGTGGTGCTGTATTTTCGTTTCTTCAAATTTCTTTGTCTTCATTGTATTAAATGTTTTACAATTCACCCTCATATAATATCTCACACATACAATAAAAATAGGACATAAAATATCCAATTTCACATTCTCATATCAAAATCATGCATACAACATAATAATAGAAGACAAGTAACTATGCTCCATATCCTTTTAGTAGAGTACATGGGAAACATATATATCCAATTCTAGGATAATAATCGTCACCTTAAGTTCGCGAAATTCTTGCTAGATTTGCATTGTATATTTAGAAGATGCAATTACTGTCGCAATTAATCCGTATTGTCACTGAGCCCGTCATTTTATGCTCAAACATAGGTCTATAAATTACTTACGTTAAAATTTCATTTGGATCCACCTTAAGCTAAAAATAAACAAACAACAAACCTAGTGTATGATTAAATGATGATTTTAGCTACTTGCTTTTAAAGCAAATTTTTATAAAGTCATTTTTAAAACAACATAATTTGAACTTTTTTCTGCCCATGACTCGTTTTCTACTTAGTAACTGTAATTCAATACAATTACATTTTATGTATTTTAATAATGACCCTGTTATAACTATTTAGATTCACACCTGATAATTTTTTAAAGGAATATAATAAAAGTTTTTAATTATTTTCTTAGTTTTTTACTATAAAAGTTGACTATTATTCACATTCGTCGACCACTAAATATTGGGTGGGCGCTAATATACCATCAATATTACATTATGTTAATATTACACCAATCGTCACACGTAATGAAAAGTGATTTCTTCTATTCCTATAACATAATTGAGAAACCGAACGACTTAACATCATAGAAGATCTTGTCCGTATTTATAATCATGTTGGCAAACTTTTTCTCATTTCGAACCTTCCATTTATACCAACAGGTAATAGAAACAATTCCTTTAAGCACCGACCTTATCTTTTTAGTGAGTCCGTCTGCCTTATGAACCTCAAACAAATCAAAAGGTGAAAAAAGAAAGGGCTAATTGATTTTAAAGGTCTTGAACTTGTCATTTTTTCTTATTTAAGGGTTCAACGTAAAATTTCATATAATGTAGGATTCAATGTGATAAATCTCATATAATATGGGCAGTAAAAACAGCTCTCTGGTATTTAATGTCTATGTGGCATGGTTTTGTGTGTGTTTGACTAAGTTGACTGACATGTCAACTAAAATGGAGAGAAATTGTGTTTGATTATTTTGTCTTCATCGTATATACGAGTATATCATATGAATTCTGAGATCTTGAAAACAAGTGAAGGGGCACAAAATCTCAATCGGTCCCATACATTGAATTTACCATCAATATTTTACCTTTTTCCCATTAAAGTTTCAAGCTTTATTTCAATTTCTTACCAAAAACCATAAATTGTTTAGACCGAATCAAGATCCGAAATGGAGCTTTCTTTGATATATTCATCAATGGGATCACAACGACCGCCGACAGTGTATTGGTGACAATGGGCGGCGGTTCCAAGCTGGAGATGGCAGGCGGTATACTGGTGGTAGATCTATATCTACATATATATATATAACTATATATATAGATCTATATATACAGATCTATATATACAGATCTATATATATAGATCTATATATACAGATCTATGTATACAGATCTATATATACAGATCTATATATACGGCAGATAACTGCGGTGAAAGAGAGAAAGAGTGACAACGTCTGCCGGCGATGTGGTGACGACGATGGTCGGCGGTGTGGTGGTGAAGATGGCCGGCGGTGTGGTGGTGGAGATGGCCGATGGTTGAATGAATGATAGAAAACAGTTGTCAGCATGATTTCTACGATTGAATACTCCGAAATTTGTTAAACCAAACAAGAGCAACTGATGGTGTCATGATGCTGATCATATGCCAAGACTTTTAACTTTAGAAGTAACGGATTTTGGACGATTATTATATAGAGTTAATTACAATTTTCGTCCCTGTCGTGGTACCCAGCTTGCAGGTTTCGTCCCTACCTTTCAAAAATTACAGTTTTAGTCCAAAAAACTTTGCTCCGTCAACACTTTTAGTCCAAATGACTAACGGACGTTAAATGTGAGGTCATGTGCAAGACACATGATGGGTATTTTGGTCTTTTCATTATTATAGGACCAAAAGTGTAATTAGTTCTAAACTTTTTACATTCTTCATTGGGAAAAAAATCCTCAGATCTGAAAAAAAAATTGATCATCTCAAACAAAATATTCATATATTTCTTATCATCATCATCAAACAATAACAACAAAAAATTCATCCTCAAATCTCAACAAATCTATTATTCCCTAACCTCTTTTATCATACTCACACACACACTCACATATGTATATACGATCTATATATAATACACATCCATACTGGAGTTTGACAAAACTTTAACATACATAGTGCAAAATAATACACACATATATATCTCGGTTTAACAAACAAAAGAAACAATGGATCTGGTATATCTATATCTACCATTAGCCAAACCTCAAATGCACAAGTAACCATCCATCCCCTTTTTCCTTCAATACCTGTATCTCATTTGTATTTTATTTCCACACCTACAAAAACTCGATTAAAGCAAAGCCTCTTTATTACCACTTCTACGGGTTGCGGCGAAGAAGAAGTACGTGGAACAGGGGATGTTGGAGGTAGGTTGCGACGGCGGGTGGTGGTGAAGTGGCAGCCGCGGCGAAGAAGAAGTACGTGGAACAGGGGATGTTGGAGGTAGGTTGCGACGGCGGGTGGTGGTGAAGTGGCAGCCGCCGGTGGTGGTTTGGTGTTGCTCCGGCAGTTGGTGGGTTTGGTGCTGCTCCGGCTGCTGGTGGTAGATTTGGTGCTCCGGCCGCTGCCATTTGCTGGAGCTGCTTCTGGTAATTATATTTTCTCTTTATATTTAAATCTCTTGTGTTTATAGATGACATGATAACTTCGATCCAGCTTCTGGGAGATGTTATGATGTTCGGAGTTTAGTGATGGTGGTGGTGTTCGGAGTTTAGCAGTGTGATGTATGATGGTGGCCGGAGTTTAGTGATGGTACTAGTACCAACATTATTAGCCCAAGAAGAAGCCGCCTTATCACTCAAAGATTCAATCTGAACTTGGGTTGCTGCTGTAACATCTTTTTTGATTTGGGTTTTTGAAGTTGAAGTTGAAGATTTTGGGGATGTTGTTGTTGCTGTTGTTGTTTCTTTTTAAAATGATGATCAGATCTAATTGGGGAATTAGAATTGGAAGTTGGACTATTGGATCCTTCAGGGCTTGATGTATCTGATGATGATTTCTTTGATGAAAAGAATCTGCCCATCACGTGGGGAAAATGTGTTGGGAACCACACAAAAGTGTATTAAATAAACACACAAAAGGTTTAGAACTAATTACACTTTTGGTCCTATAATAATGAAAAGACCAAAATACCCATCATGTGTCTTGCACATGACCTCACATTTAACGTCCGTTAGTCATTTGGACTAAAAGTGTTGACGGAGCAAAGTTTTTTGGACTAAAACTGTAATTTTTGAAAGATAGGGACGAAACCTGCAAGCTGGGTACCACGACAGGGACGAAAATTGTAATTAACTCTATTATATATATAAGACTTAAAAAAAAATTCAAAATAAGTATTAGTACTGAAAAATTATATCTCATGGCTGGATTCTTTTGAACAACAAATGGCTGCCGCATAAATTGGTGATTGATATGAGATGTAAATCACGGTCCTTCCTTATTAAACCGAGTTGAAAAGATTTTCTTCATTACTATGTATTATATTATTTATGTGAAAGTGATTTTTATATTTAGTTTTTATTTTCTTAAAGAATAAATATATACACATGGCTGTTTATGTGTCAGCTTTGTTGGCAAAAACCACCACACCTTGACAAATACCACCATCTGGTATTTTTTAGCCCTCAAATAGACGGTGTATCTCACGTTATATCTTACGTTATATGAAATTTTACGTTGAACCTTTAAATAAGAAGGGTTTAGTATCTGGGGGTGTAAGTAACTTTTACACTTTTTTATTGTGTGAATGTAACTTTCATTTGGTTCATTGTATGTAACTAACCCGCTAAATTGAACGATTAATGTAAAAGTGTATACGTGGCACACCATATGAGCTGCCACGTAGAAATTTTTGATTGGTCAACATAAATTTTTTACATTAATCGTTCAAATTTAGCGGGTTAGTTACATACAATGAACCAAATGAAAGTTACATTCACACAATAGGAAAAGTGTAAAAGTTACTTACACTCCCAGATACTTAACCCAAATAAGAAAAAGTGACAAGTTCAGGACCTTTAAAACCAATTAGCCCAAAAAGAAAAGTGGTGGAACCTTTTAAAACAAAATTCAAACATAGAAATCTTTTGTAACATAACAAAATGCTATTAGAATAGTTGAATACCTTAACAAGCCGTCGAAGTTGGTTATGCGATTTTGATATTGGTCAAGTTAAAAAATTATCTGATATTGATAGGCTGAAATAATAATGATAATACGTTAAGGAGTTTTCTAACTAGTGCCCTATAGGCACTTGATAAAAAGCCTTTTAATTAGTTGTGATTTTTTTCTTGTCAAATTTGCCCTTCCTTTATAATCTCTTTTAATTACTCCAAATAACTATTATCTCCAAATTAATTAATTACTCCAAATAACTATTATCTCCAAATTAATTAATTACTCCAAATTCATTCCATTTTTTTTTGACCGTATCATCAGCAACTAATTATATATCCTCTTTGCATTTCTTTTTGTTTTTGTTTAAACAATCCAAGTACGAGCCTCCTTTTTTTTTTCTATTTGTTCAAGTTTTCATTGTTAGTGTTTTTTTGTTTAACATTTATATTCAGAAGATAAAATCCATCATACATTGAAACAAATTAACATCACATATATTATAAACCAATTCCATTGACCATTACAACCAAACCAAAATAAAAAACAAAATGATAGTTTTATAACTTCAAGTTCAAAATAGGATTTATACCATCTTCGGTAGAGATTTTCTTTTTCTTCTTAGCGACTTGTATACCATTGTTCTCATCTTTGAAATTGTCTTTCTCCGGACATCGACTAATATTGTGACCAACACATTTGCAAAGTCCACAATATCTTACTTGTTTCATCAACTCTTTTCCACCTTTCATTCGTTTATTCTTCGGTCGTCATTTTGTTTTTGAAATAGGAGGGCATTGTACTTGCTCAATAGAGATACAAGGAAACTCACAATTGTTTGTAGATGTTGAACCCAAAACAAAATCTTGTTGGTTGGATGGAACTTGATCATCAAATTTAACTTCCTCCCGGCTCCATCGAGAAAGCCAATAAGTGCTCGGAATTTCAAAACAATCTTTATGAACAAGAACGCTTAAGATATGACGACACTAATATATTTTGTAAACAAGCACTAATATATTTTGTATCATTGTCAGAGACACAAAATAATCAATCATCAAAACTATGGATACTATTCTAGTTTCATCTATTAATATCATGGATCATAGTTATAGTAAAAAAACACTACGAGTACTACATAAAAAAATACTACATTTTTCTATAAAACTAAATCAATAAAATAAAGAGTTTATAGTTACCTTTAAAACTCAAAAGAAAAACCTCTGCCAAAAATTGTTGTGACAAACAATAATATATGTACTCTAAATAACTATTGTGATGATAGAATTGGGTGGCTGTATAGTGTATACATGGTGTATAAAAGAAGAGGAAAATTCTAAAGGGTATTTATTAAGCTAAATATTTATGGAAGGAATGTTAAATTTTAGAGGGAATTATAAAACTTTAAAAAAAATGAAAAGGAGAAGCAGATGATACGGTAAAAAAAATGGAATGAATTTGGAGTAATTAATTAATTTGGAGATAATAATTATTTGGAGTAATTAAAGGAGATTATAAAGGAAGGGCAAATTTGACAAGAAAAAAATCACAACTAATTAAAAGGCTTTATCAAGTGCCTATAGGGTACTAGTTAGAAAACTCCATAAGTTAATAACCAATAACAAATAACAATTTACATTATTATTTCATTGCAGTTGAAAAAAAAAACATTATTCTTTCATTTTGAAATAGCGGTATGATAGTAAATATAGGGACTAGAATTTCCATGTCCAACAACACTAGTGACTAATTGACGTTGTTAATATATAGGCTTGGTGGGTAAGCAAAAAAGTAAACGGAATATCCATTTACGAAAAAGATCCGGTCTGTTCTCACGTGTGTAACCAAAGGCAAGGGATCAGCCCACGTGTAACTTATTCATTCGTTGAGATAATCGAACGTTATAGCTTCTTTTTTTTTGAAAGATAAACTTTTATTCATACTCACCCCGGCAGAACGCCGGCGGTTATATACAAAAATTTACAACAACTTGAAATTACACCAATCCGACCAACTAATACTATGATGTTTTGATCGGTTCTTATACCAAAGAAACCCAAGGGATTTAATATCTTGAACAATATAAGAAGTGTTGCTCCTGTGTTAGAAAACTTCCTGTCATTCCTGTATTTCCAAATAACCCAGCAGCTTGTCATAATAATGCCCCTAATTGCCTCTTTTTCCTTACTAGTCTTCCCCCTGAGTTCATGAAACTCAAGCAAATCCTTGACATCAAAAACAAAGAACGGCCTGGTTCTGCACCACTCGCTAATGGCATGCCATACCTCCGCTGCAACACTACACTCACAGAAAAGGTGGCTGACCGTTTCAGGTCCCTCTCCACAAAACACACAATCCAAATCCCCATAATTACAATTTCGCTCCCTAAGAGCACACATGGTCGGGATGCGATCCATTGCCGCCCTCCACAAAAGTAAGTTACTTTTTTTCGGGACCCATTTGCACCAATCAAAAACATACCTGTTGCTGTAATCTTTTTCACTTGATAACAGAACTTTAACACCTCGTGCCGTCAACACATTGTCCTTGGAGCCCATCCAAACCCATTTGTCGATCCCTTGAGACAACACCACACCATTGAGAGTCCTATTGAGATAGTCCCATTTGTAAGTGCATGATTCTGTTGACAACAGCAACAGCGATTTGATCAGTATGTTTATGTTTTGTAATATGTAATCATAGACTTATGTTATGTTTAAACTTGTTATTTGGACTTAGATAATGTGAATGATTACATATTGATCAGAGGTTTGGTATGTTTAATGTTTACGACTTGTATGGATATGATTATAAGTAACATACAGATACAAGTGATAAACTAGTCACGTTTTAAGTAATTAAAGTATACTTAAAAGATGACAAAAGAAAGTGTGTATAAACTCGTGCTACAGTAACACGAGTTTGACTAAACTCGTGCTACAGTAACACGAGTTTGTCTAAATACGTGGTCATCACGTGTTTACGTATAAAACACGCGTTTGCTAATGGGCTTTGGGCTTTAAGGTATACGGTCCATAATTAGCACGCGTTTATGAACATTAAGTATAAATACTCACACTTAATACGTAATTAACAACAATTAATTCAGGGATTACGACTAAACTCTGTCAATTAAGCAAACCCGCGCGCGTTTAAGGTCTTAGGTTGTATTAACAACGAAAGACGATAATTTAATTAACCAAACAGGTTATCACGAGAGGATTCCGCACTCTCGTCATAACTATAAGCGTTCTCGTGTACGATCAGTCCACAAGGACCTACAAGTGGTATCAGAGCCAATAGATTTTTCAATCTGAAGGTTCGAGATCGCTTTGTTTGGCTTAATTTTGCCAAAAATCGTGCAAGATTTTAATCGGAAAACACGTGTTTGTCTCTGTAACACGTGTTTGCTTCTTAACACGCGTTTGTATTTTAAACTCGTGTTAGCCTTCTCTTAACACGTGTTTGCTCTTTAACACGTGTTTGTCTTTTAAACTGGTGTTAGCCCGTCCTTAACACGTGTTTGCTATTTCAACACGTTTTTGTCTTTTAAGCTCGTGCTCGTGCTCAAACACGTGTTTATCTTAAACACGTGTACCTGTTCACTCTCTGTTCTAATCACGTGTTTATCTCAAACACGTGGTACTGTTCATTTCTTTTAATTTCTTCTTTTGTCGTATTTCGATGATGTCTGGAATACCTACAGTTTCATCAAAAGAGGCCCAATACATAAATGCTTTAATTCTTCACGATCATGAAGTCGGTCGTACCAATTCACCCCCAAAATTGATTAGACTTGAAAATTTCTGGAGTTGGAAAAAATGTTTTGAATCCTATATTCGCCTTACTGATTTCAATCAATGGGTGATGATTACTGAAGGATATGAGTGGCCAACTCATGAAGATGCTCTTGGAAATGAGGTTAAATACAAGATTGGGGATATGTCTGAAGTATTGAAGAAAGAATATGCCATTGAAGGAAAGGCCTTGTCAAACTTAGAAATGTGCTTACCTCGGATGCAATTCATCTTCTCGGAGAACATAAGACCTCTAAAGGTTTGTGGGATGCTTTAAACGCATACTGTGAAGGTGATGAGTTGATGAAAAAGGGAAGAATTAAGCTGCTGAACAGACAATATGAAGTTTTTAATGGGTTGAAATCTGAAAGTTTAGATGATTTAATAACTCGTTTAATCATCTGATTACTGAACTGGGATATTTTGGTGTTACATTTACACAAAATAAACTAGTAGATAAATTTTTGGATTCTCTGCCGAACAAATGGAATGATTTTGTGCATAGTCTTCAAGAAGAGAAAGATTATGAATCTTACACCTTGGCAGAGATTGTTTCAAAAGTAAAGAACAGGGAAATGAAGCGTAAAGCAAAGGATGAGCTTTCGGTTTTTCAACAAAATCCGAGTCTATATCATGCTAACACTGATAATCTATTGTCTTCATCGTCCTCTACTTCTGGAAGTGGAACTACTGCTCTTTTATCCACTGAAACCATTCATCCTGTTATGGATTCTGATGGAATTGCAGGTTACATGGTTTATGACAATTCGTCTTCAACTAAGAATAGCAGTGGATCAAGAAACAGTGGAAGTACAACTGTTCGTTCGATGCCAATGAGTATGCAATCTGCTGAAGGACGTATGCAAGTTTTTGCTGCTATGTGTTCTGCTCATGAGGCATTTATCAATGGCAAAATTTCAGATCCAAGTTTGATTGATAAAGATTATGAACAAGTTGATCCTGATGATTTAGAGGAAATGGACTTGAAGTGGCAAATGGCTATGCTCACTATAAAAGCTCGTCGTTTTATGCAACGAACTGGAAGAATCTTGCATCTGACAAGAATAGAGGATTTGACAAGTCCAAGGTTAAGTGTTATAATTGTGACGGTTTTGGTCATTTTGCTAAGGAATGTCAAAGACCAAAGCGTTTTGATAATTCTACAGCTAATCGTCAGAATTACAATCAGGGAGGTGTCCAAGCTGGAAATCAAATTAAATCAGCCAAAGCTACAGAGCATGATGGAATGATCATTCAGGAACTTCCTACAGAAAATCAAGTTCAAAATCCTGAAAATGCCATGGTGGCAAGACAGGAAGATGGTACTTATCTTTGGACAAAGGAAAATGAACCTGAAAATGCTTTGCTAGCTGAGATTTATGATGAAGTAGCTAATGTGATTGATGACGGAAGTGCTGCATTTGATTATGCTCTCTACACAAGTGAAGAGGCTGCTGCTACTGATGCTGCATTACAGGTTTCTGATGATGAAAAGAATGCAGATGAAGCAGTGAAGTTTAAAAAAGCTGATAAGCAGATAGATGAATCTTCTGATAAGACAAGCAGCCAGAGTGATAATCAATCGATGAGCTCAAGTGCAAAATTGGACAAGGCTATTTCTACAGAAGCTGATGATTTTGATATTCCTGAAGGTATGACAATATCAGACTTTGTTGCATATATGGCTGACTGCGATGATCGAGAGAAACAGGTAACTTTTTCTTATTTGACTGTTCGTCGTATTTGTATGTTTGTTAAAGATTTGATGCAACAACATAGTATTGCCTCATCCAAGACTTTAGAGTTAACCGCTAGTTATGAAACTATCAGCAAGGAACGTAGTTCATTTTTCTCTAAGAATAGTGCTTTACTTGATCAAGAACGTCAATTTAAGAGTAGGATTAAGTCACTTGAAAATGATAATGCTGCCTTAAAAGACAAACTGAAAGAATCAATTTTTAGAGAAAATCTTGCAAATGAAAAGATAGTTTTTCTTTCTAGTGAAATTGGTAAGAAAGAAAAGGATTTGGCTGATGCTAAGGTTACCATTACTAAGCATGAGACTACGTTAGCTAAATGGAGAGGAAGTGATCTAGTAGCTTCTTTAGGTAAACCTAGACATCCTAAGGATAAAACAGGACTAGGAGCTGATTACTCTGATGTAAGACCTCCTTTTAACAACAACTTAGACCCTGTTTATCCTGATTTGGCTGAGTCTGACTCTGCTAAGCCTGTGCTTACTGACTATCCTAAGTCATCCGCCTCCACTGAACCTAACCAATCCAAATTCATTCCTAGACAACTGAGGACCAAAAACCATGATATACCAAAGCTAAGTCAGAAGTTTGTCAAGAAAGGAATTCAGACTAGTTCAACTGAGATTAAGTATGTTACTGAACCTGAACCTAGTTTGACCAAATCATTCTCAACTTCTGAGACTAAGGCTCCTACTGTGGAAGAGATAGCGACTCAGGAGATTAAGAATATCTTGAATTCTCCTCCATCTAAATCATTAGCTCAACAATCTTCTAGCAAGTCAGCACAACGATCTTGTTTTGCTTGTTTTGAAAAGGGACATGTGTATAGTTGTTGTCCCAACCGAGTTAGGAAGTCCTCTAGACAGTCAGTTTCTCCTGTTAAGTCAAATCAAAATAGAGGATTATCTCCTAATTCCCATGTTTCTTTTGAGCGAGGGAATGGTAAACAACAGAATGTGTCCAGTAGTTCTCATGGGATGGGTAATCAAGCTTTTGGTAAATATGTTCCACCTGTGGCTAAAAGAAATGATTCACCAAGATATATTTCCCCCAGAAATAGATCTGGTCAGTCATCACAAAATGCAAAATCAGGGCATCATCGACAGAACTACAATGACCGTAACACATCTCGTGTTCCACAAGTGAATAGACCATTTTCCCTTAATAGGTCTCAATCAAGGGTTGAGAATATACCTCTACAGCATGCTCAGCAATCATCCAAGGCACCTATTGGGAGCAATGGATATTGGACTGAAATGCTAGTTAAGGACGAGAATGGTAAACCCAAGTCTATAAAGGCTTGGGTTGTCCTTGATAACTGATCCATTTTTGTTTCATGTGCAGGGGCTACCACCAATTCCTATTAGTATTTGGTATCTTGATAGCGGTTGCTCCAGGCACATGACAGGAGACAGAAGACTTCTGTCTGAGTTTGTAAATATTAAAGGATCACATGTAAATTTTGCTGGTTCCAAGGGCGGACAAATCACTGGACAAGGAGATGTCGTCGATGGAAAACTTACTTTAAAGAATGTCAATTACGTGGAAGAACTTACTCATAATCTGATGAGTGTATCACAAATTTGTGACCGAGGAAATTCAGTTTTCTTCAACGACAAAGCTGCATTCGTCTTGAAACCGGGTTTTGTTATTCCAGATGATTGGATATTTTTGACTGCTCCTCGTAAAAGAGACATTTATGGTTTAATGTTAGGAACCAAGAATGTACAGAAGGAAG
The DNA here is from genome assembly GCA_034093135.1 of Erigeron breviscapus. Lineage (NCBI taxonomy): Eukaryota > Viridiplantae > Streptophyta > Magnoliopsida > Asterales > Asteraceae > Erigeron > Erigeron breviscapus. The sequence goes on from CM067175.1 coordinate 98,051,548, forward strand.
TCTGTTTGTTGTCTAAGGCAAGCGAAAGTGATTCTCTCTTATGGCATAGAAGAATGGGACATCTGCATTTCCGGAAGATGAATTACATCGTGAAGAATGATCTGGTTCAAGGTGTTCCTAAAAAGAAGTTTGAATTGGAAGATAGATGTGTTCCATGCTTGAAAGGCAAAACAACAGAAAAAGCCTCACAAGCCCAAGACACAAAATTCAATTGCCGCTCCTTTTGAGTTATTGCATATGGATCTCTTTGGTCCAGTAAATGTCAGGAGTAGAGGGGGAATGTACTACTGCTTGGTTGTCACTGATGATTATTCAAGGTTTTCATGGGTTTTCTTCTTAGCTACCAAAGATGAGACTACGGAGATTCTAATTAATTTTTTCACTGAAGCTGAGAATCTCTACAACACGAAGATCAAACGAATCAGGAGTGACAATGGCACGGAGTTTAAAAATTCGGTGATGGATGTTTTCTGTTTGTCTAAAGGAATTCAACATCAATTTAGTGCTCCGTATGAACCTCAGCAAAATGGAGTTGCTGAGAGAAAGAATAGGACCTTGATCGAGACTGCCAGAACTATGCTTGCTGATTCAGGGCTACCAACTATGTTTTGGGCAGAAGCTGTGAACACAGCTTGTCATGTGTTAAATCGGGTGCTTACTGTTAAAAGGTTTAATAAGACTTGTTATGAACTTCTAAACAAACGAAAACCTGATTTGTCTGGATTGGAACCGTTTGGCGTTCCTTGTACTTTTCTGAAAACTTCTCCTCAACCAAAGTTTAATTCTAAAGTGGAAGAAGGTTTCTTTCTGGGATATAAACCGGGAACTCCCATTCGTCGGGTTTTCAATTCGCAGACAGGTAGAGTCGATCTTGGTACTAATGTCGTGATTGTAAGTTATAAACCGGCTACTCATGCTGGTTCTGAGTCAAGTTTTGCTTATGATAGTGTGTTTACTTCACTTAAGGGTCCAATCTCTTTTCCTGGTACTCCTATTGATGAAAATGTTGATATTATTAGAGATCACTTGAATTATGATTCTGAGGTTACTCCTGTTACACCTATTACTGCTGATGTACCACCACCCAGAGTTGTTCCTACAACTGAGGTTGGTCAATCCAGTGGTTCAAGTGATCCAACTAATATTCCACTACCAGATGATGACCCGCTTGACTCATCTTCTTCTTCGTCTTCTGAACCTGATGGAGAGTCTCCCACCCAAATTGTTCCGAATATGGGTGATGATTTTCCATGTCACAAAACTCCTCAACATAGAGCAACTAAAGATCATCCAGTTGAAAATATTCTTGGTGAAGCTTCAGCATCTGTCCGAACTAGAAATCAGTTAAATAAGGAGATGACTAGCTTATTTTGTGAAGTGAAGGATACAGGTTTAATTACTGAATGTTTATACTCATGTTTTATTTCACAAGAAGAACCCAAGAATGTTAAGATCGCACTTCAAGATCCGTTTTGGGTTGAGGCTATGCAAGAAGAATTGGCCCAATTTGAAAAACTTGGAGTATGGGAATTAGTTGATGTGCCTAGAGGTATAGAACCAATTGGAACTCGTTGGGTATTTAAATGCAAACGAGATGACAAAGGGATTGTTACAAGAAATAAGGCACGTCTAGTTGTTCAAGGTTTTGCACAGCGAGAAGGTTATGACTACAATGAAACTTTTGCACCAGTTGCTCGGATTGAAGCTATAAGGCTATTTTTAGCTTATGCTAGTTTCAAAGGAATAAAGGTGTATCAGTTGGATGTGAAGAGTGCCTTCTTATATGGAGAAGTTAAGGAAGAAGTGTATGTTCGTCAACCACCGGGGTTTGAAGATCCAATTTATCCAAGAAGGGCATATCGACTGGATAAGGCTCTTTATGGATTACATCAAGCTCCAAGAGTGTGGTATGAGAAGTTGTCAACACATCTGTTGACAAATGGATTTACAAGAGGATCGATAGACAACACATTGTTTATCAAATGGCAGAAGCAAGATTATATACTTGTGCAAGTTTATGTAGATGATATCATTTTTGGTTCATCTGACATTAAGATGTGCAAGGAGTTTGAAATGAGTATGAAAAAGGAATTTGAAATGAGTGCTATGGGAGAATTAAAATTTTTCCTTGGACTGCAAGTTGATCAACGAAAGGATGGTTTCTTCATTCATCAGACTAAGTATGTCAATGACATCTTGGAAAGGTTTCAAATGTTAGAATCCAAGACTTATGGTACTCCTGTTCAGTTGAATCATGGTCTAGGAGTTTCTAATTCTAATGATACACTTGTGGATGCTACTCATTATCGGGCAATCATCGGCTCATTGATGTACTTAACTGCTTCGCGTCCAGATATCATGTTTGCTGTTTGTCTGTGTGCTAGATTTCAAGCAAATCCGAAAGAGTCACATTTAACGGCTGCAAACGGATCCTCAGATATTTAAAGGGAACCCAAGGACTTGGTCTATGGTATCCGTTGGGAGGAACGTTTGAGTTTGTTGCTTACACTGATTCGGATTATGGAGGTTGTAACCATGATAGGAAGTCTACAACTGGCGGATGTCAATTCTTAGGAGGGAGACTTGTATCGTGGCAATGTAAGAAGCAGACATCTGTTGCTCAGTCTACTTGTGAGGCAGAGTACATGGCTGCTGGAAGCTGCTGTTCCCAGGTATTATGGATTCAGCAACAACTTCGAGACTACGGTATGGATTTTCTTGATACTCCTATTAAGATTGATAATAAGTCAGCTATAGACATAACTAATAACCCTGTCTTGCATAAAGTCACCAAGCATATTGACATTAGACATCATTTTCTGCGTGACTGTGCCCAAAAGAAGTTAATTCATTTGGAAAAAGTTATAACTGATGATAATCTAGCTGATCTGTATACTAAAGCATTTGATAAAACTCGCTTTGAAAGCTGATTCTTCTCAATGGTATGAAGAATGCTGATTCTTATTAGCTCTCTCAAAGAACTATTTTTCTTGTATATTTTATTTTATTTTACTTGTGTCTAGTCTAAGTCTGTAAATAGCTAGAGTCATGAAAATACAAAAAGAATGTCTATTTTAAGTTTGTATATAATTAATGTCATAAAAAAAAAAAAAAAAAAAAATGAGAAAAACAAAAAGAAAATAATAGAGTTTTAAGTTGATGCTCTAACGATTAGAAGTGAGGATATTTTAGCTTTTAAGCTTGCTTAATTGTAATATAACTGCTTAGTTCAGTGACTACTTCTAAGGATGTATCGGTAGACACAAAGTATCGAAGGTTTCCCTGAATATTAATTGTTCAATAACCGTATTTGTGGGTAACACGTCAGCATATGGCCTTGAATATGGACTTTTCAAGTGAATTGTGCCATCCTTAAAACTTGAGAAAGATTTAGCATTTGGTTTGCGATTGGATGTGTTTGTAAACCATAGGGGGGATTCGCATGCATTCGTGTATGTCAATCTAAACAGAACAAAATGGGTTTTAGCTTCTAAAGCAACTATTAAAACCATCATGATCTCGATTGGCTAAAACAAAGTACCGAAGAATAAAGAAATAATGAAGAATAGTCAAGAAATATCATCGAATATTCCGAAGTATCAAATTGCTACACATCAATGAAGTTAATTTCAAAGAAGCAATGAAGAATAGCCAATTCGAATCATGCACTATACATCAAATGTGTTTGTTCTGACCCTTGATCGTAAGATCATTAACCATGGTGACTTCAAAGTTGTAACGCTTATAAACACATCTGGTTAAGGACTTTAATGCTCTGTCGATCTTAAGTGTATGTTTGACTGTGGGATACACATTTACATTAATAATAATGTGACATGAGTAACTTACTAGGTTACATGGTGACTGTCCTTGGCTCAAGTAATACGAAAGTGTCACAAACCAAAGGAAACTGGAAGTACCGAGTGTTTAAGAGGACAAACATACCGGTAATCGTGGTTGAGTCATTGTTCATAACTAATAATAAGAGAACTATTTCTCATTTGCAGGCTTATATAATTGCTAATCTGATCTAATCCGCAGAAACTTAGAATTTCTTGTAAATAAATAATGAGGTTTAAATTTAAAGTTTATTTTGTCTTTTAATTTTCATTTCTGTATTTCAATCTTATGTGTCAAGTAGTTGTGTCAAAACTAGTTCTTATTGCACGAGAGAGTTAATAATCATCTAATGATTCTATTGTTCAGCTATATGGTCCTTAACTGGATTATATGAGTTTTTATTGCTTGAAGTATTACGTTAAAAGATTGTTTTCTGATATGGACATTAATTTGTTTAAGTTTAAGAAAATGATCTTTCTGAATTATGTTGCTTTGGAAAAGTCAAAATATAGTCAAGATTAGTTTGATATATTTTTGAGATTTCAATTTGTTTTTGATGAAAGTGCCTTAGGACCGATCGATTCAAGAATTTGTTGTTTTTTGGTGAAAAGATATGCTTGACAATGATTCTTGACCGACCATAAGTTTTCATTTCGATATTTTCTTTGCATGCTTAAAATAATGTTATCTGTTGATATTGATGCGTTGATGAGTTTTCTTTAAGTGTGCAGGACTTTCGATATTGGAATTGTGTGTTTTTTTTTCCAAAGTTGTTAAAAAGTATCTGACCTGGTATCATTAGTTAAGGGGGAGTTTGTTTTTGCAGGCTTTCGATTGCTAATGATTATCGGTGAACGAATTGAGTCCAAATCAAGTCCTGGTATCGATGTTTTAAATGTCCGTTACTTTATGGTTTTATACATCACATTAACTTGTTGTGTAAGATTACCAAAGTTTATGTAATGGTTTTTCAGTTGATACAGGTATATCGTACAGTCAAGATTATCAGGTTTGATTGTTAAAATTTTATCTGCTAATGATGACTTGATTTTCAGGGGGTTCAATCATTGAGTTTTCATACAGGTTATCTCTATCCTGTGTGTATTGGCTGGTTATTCAGGTTTGATGGTAAAGGGTATGAAAATTCTCTAAGTGTTGTTTGAAAATGTGTTTGATTGTACAGGTAACACGCGTTTAATCATGTGGTAATCTACTCCACGTGTTTGGATTTGACCACGCGTTTGGAGTTTTCCTTCACGTGTTTGGCTTGTACCACGTGTTTACCATTGTACCACGTGTTTACCATTGTACCACGTGTTTACCATTGTACCACGTGTTTACCATGTACCACGCGTTTACCATTGTACCACGTGTTTACCATGTACCACGTGTTTACCATTGTACCACGTGTTTACCATTGTACCACGTGTTTACCATTGTACCACGTGTTTACCATTGTACCACGTGTTTACCATTGTACCACGTGTTTACCATTGTACCACGTGTTTACCATTGTACCACGTGTTTACCATTGTACCACGTGTTTACCATGTACCACGTGTTTACCATTGTACCACGTGTTTACCATGTACCACGTGTTTACCATTGTACCACGTGTTTACCCATTGTACCACGTGTTTACCATTGTACCACGTGTTTACCATTGTACCACGTGTTTACCATTGTACCACGTGTTTACCATTGTACCACGTGTTTACCATGTACCACGTGTTTACCATTGTACCACGTGTTTACCCATTGTACCACGCGTTTACCATTGATAACACGCGTTTACCATTGTAACACGTGTTTAAGAATTTGTACATCAAGAACACAAGTTTTCTTACCTTTCCACGCGTTTGGCAAATAACGTGTTTACAAAACCTTTTCAACACGCGTTTGGTAAATAACATGTTTAACTAACCTTGTTTCACGCGTTTGGCAAACCACGTGTTTATAAACCCATGCTTTAGGTGTTTATCCTTCTTCACGTGTTTACCATTGTACCACGTGTTTACCCTTGTACCACGCGTTTACCATTGTACCACGTGTTTACCATGTACCACGTGTTTACCATTGTACCACGTGTTTACCATGTACCACGTGTTTACCATTGTACCACGTGTTTACCATTGTACCACGTGTTTACCATGTACCACGTGTTTACCATTGTACCACGTGTTTACCATGTACCACGTGTTTACCATTGTACCACGTGTTTACCCATTGATCACACGCGTTTACCATTGTCACACGCGTTTGAAGAATGGATACACGCGTTTGAGACTTTAACACGTGTTTACAACCAGATTCAAAAATTTCCTAAGTTTTATTGTGCAGATTTATTATTGCTAAATTTTTGTTATTGCACTATTGTTTTTGCTTTACAGAAATGGCAGGAAATCCGAGAAACTTTTTCTCCACTCACAATCAGTTGATTGATTTGTCAAGAGATCGCAGAAATGTGGAGTTTCATGGGTTGCTTCAGTATTTGGAACGATCACGTATTCATTTCGTGATCACTCACAATCCAGTCTTATATCAAGGTTATCTGCATCACTTTTGGAACAATGCGTCTGTAAGGGTGGTTCAAGCGCAGCCAGCTCAAGGTGATAGACCTGCTGTCCCTCGGACTGTTAGGTTTCAGACCACTGTGGCTAATCAGACTTTTTCTTTCTCTGCTGCTGATTTGAGAGAGATATTACATTTGGGGACTGTTGAGGAAGAGAATGGTCCGATAGAGTTTGAAGAAACCTTGGTCAGAGGATGTTTTGGAAGGATGGGTCATGCTACGCCTGGTGCTAAATGGCCGATTGCGAAGGCAGGTTTTTATGGCCAATGGAGGTTTTTGGCGCATGTTTTGATTGTGGCGATTAGTAATCGTCATGCAGGGTTCGATCAGTTAAATAAACAAGTCGGTTCGCAGATGGTGGCTTTGACTTTGAATAGGCCATATTCATTCTCGAACTATTTTTTTGATATTTTGAAGACCCAAATTACTCAGACTGGGGCGCAGAGGTTTATGATGTTGCCAAGGATAACGATGGCAATCATTAATCACTTTGTACCGAATCTGCCAGTCTTGGAGGATATATATGACATTGTTTCTCCACCAACTCGGATTTGGTCAATGATGTTGAAGATTAAGGAGAGTTATCCAAATCCTCAGAATGTGCCATTGTTTGGACATTTGATCAATCCAAACTATAGAGCTCCGGTTGTTGGTTGGGAAGATGAAGATGCGGTCGAAGGAGGAGGAAATAATGATGCACCACCTCCACCACCACCACCACGACCTCAAGTTCAAGTTCCACGTGTGGCTCCACGTCGACGACAAGCTCAACGACGGGTTCGTCCACGAGGTCATCCTCAGGTAGCACCACAGGCTCAGCCTGAAGTTAGGCAAATACAAGCTGCTGATGAAGATGTTCAGGCACATAATGAAGCGATGGAAGATCTGTTAGATCAGGCAGAAGGTGCTAACCCTGACGTTGGTGAGGCTTTTGTACAGGCTGCATTGGATCCAGATGATGTTATTGCACAAGTGGATAATTTCCAATCGTTGGATAATCTGGAGTTGTTTGTAGAATCTAATGCTGAAAGAGATCAAGAGCTGGATCGCTTATTGGAGGATGTAGATGATCAACTGAACTATGTTAGGGCTGATGTTGATCAGGCAAGTGGTTCTTCTTCTGTTGAGAAAGGTTTGAAGAGGGTTCGCACTGAAGTTGAGAGTGAACCAGAGGAAGAGGAGATACCCTTGATCAGACGAAGGAAAGTGCCTAGATCGGGAAAGGTTCTACCGGCTCATTTGGCTGCAGCATTTAAGACTTATAGACAACAAGAAGAGTCTGAGCAGAATGAGGTGACGGAGGGATCAGTTCCTGAGCGAGATGAGGCTTCAGTTGCTGTAACTCAATCTGAATCTGTTCAAGTATCAGTTCCTCAAGCTACACAAAGTGCTTCGTTTAGGCCTGTTGTTCCTATAAGCACTGTCTTTACTACTCTTTTTCGTCCACTACAACCGCCTATGATTGGTCGACCTCCAGTTTCTACACAGTCTACTACTCGACCTTTTGAAGCCAGACCAACATTTGAACCTGCGCATATCATGACGACTCAATTAAAGGTGAATCATTTGGAGACACGAGTTATGTCGTTGGAAGCTCAAATGAAGTCTATGCAAGGGTTAGTTGGGAAGTTAGTTGCTGAGTTGGAGGATGAAAAGCGTCAAAGTGCTGAACTCAGAGAACAGCTTCAACAGTTATTGGCTCAAGGGGGAGAAGGGTGTAGGGAAACTGAGTTGAAAAGGAAAGAGGATGAAGATGATGATGAGGATGCGAATGCTGATGGTGAGCCAAGAACTGAAGCTCAAGCAGAAGCATCAACTCAGGGGGAGACACCAAGACAAACAGAGTCAGAGATTGCTGGTACAGCTGGTGCTAGTACGTCTGGGACTCAGAAAGATTCAGGAAAAGCTGTTATGGTGGCTCCAGATGTAGTTCTTGATGATGATGAGAGTGATTCCAATTCAGGTAACTCAAATTCTGATCCTACTACCAATAAGTCTTCAGAGTCAGAGTTGCACCCATTAATAGTGCATAGACTAGAGAAGAGATTGGGATATGATTCACAAGCTCATTTGAGAGCTATGGCAGATTTTATGGATCCTGATGATTATTATGATCCAGGATCATATAAGGATCAAATAAAAGAGCAGTTAGGGTTAACTTGTACATCTTCAGAGTCAGAGTCGGATTCGGATTCAGATTTTGAACCAGAACCTTAAGAGATTAATGATTTGTAAACTTTAAATGTAAATAAGATAAAAATTATAAGATAAATATTGGTGTACTTGATGGTTACATTATATTTATGATATAGTTTATTTTACTTATGCTATCTTTTATGTCTTAATGTTGGTTGTCTTTGCATATTTGAAATATTTGAATTTTTAAATTTCAGATAAGCTTCAAAAGATAGATGCAGGTACATCTGAGGTTCGAAATGATGATTCTGAAAATGATGAAAGTTTGGAGGAAGGTGAAATGATTCCTGATTTGGACTGGGCTAATGTTCTTCAAGATGATGATTTTGTGCAACAACAAGTTCCAGATGATCAACAAGAGGTTCAAGCTGAACGAGTTTTTATTCCAAGTTCAAGAACTCTACACTTTATGGTTTTTACCAAAGTTGGAGATGATGAAGATATAATTACTCTAAGCTGGACTATTGAAGATTCTAAGGAATTTGATGTGACAGAGTATCCAGTGCCAAGTAGGGATGAAGATCACTTACATCAAATTGATAGAAAGATACCGGCAAGAGGATTTGTAGGAGAAGGTATGAAACCATCAGTCTTTTGGGATTTTGTTAGTGATAGAGATGCTCATACGTATGTCACTACTATTTTGAGTTGGTTTTTCGATGATGAGCTGAACTTGTTTATTATTAAAAGAGATGATGGTTGTCAGTACTTAAAGCCGATGAAAAGATATTTTAAGAGCCTTAGTGAATCCGATTTAATGGATTTAGGAAGGAAAAGGCTGGTTAATCCAAGTGGAAATGGGTATGCAACTTACTGGAGTAAGAAATTGCAAGATGATTACAGGAAAAGATTTTATGATGATTTTGATAAAACCAGTTTGTTCATAACGCCAAGATCCTTAAAGAAAGTTACGAAGGATGATGGGACTATTGAATTTGTTCAAAGGTCGATTAAGCGTGTATTGAAGGTCCCGGTAAAGAAATGGCCTCAAGATGTTTTGAGTACACTTGATCACTGGGAGATTCATAATAATACTGGTGAAGCGTTGATGTATGGAGATAAAAATAAGAGAGTTACTTTGTTGCGCATATATGATCCTATGCAGATAGTGAATCTTTCCAGAGATGATCAACGAAGGTTATACGACACTCAATGTTTGTTTATTCCTTCATGGACTACTGAGGAAAGCAGATATAGGAAGATTTTGCGTATTTGTTTACATGCTAATATTCATGCGAATAGCAGGAGATTGTTATTTGATGGATAATGTTTTTACAAGACTGAAGAAATCGTGTAGCTGATGTCAAGGGGGAGACTGTAAGTGCATGATTCTGTTGACAACAGCAACAGCGATTTGATCAGTATGTTTATGTTTTGTAATATGTAATCATAGACTTATGTTATGTTTAAACTTGTTATTTGGACTTAGATAATGTGAATGATTACATATTGATCAGAGGTTTGGTATGTTTAATGTTTACGACTTGTATGGATATGATTATAAGTAACATACAGATACAAGTGATAAACTAGTCACGTTTTAAGTAATTAAAGTATACTTAAAAGATGACAAAAGAAAGTGTGTATAAACTCGTGCTACAGTAACACGAGTTTGACTAAACTCGTGCTACAGTAACACGAGTTTGTCTAAATACGTGGTCATCACGTGTTTACGTATAAAACACGCGTTTGCTAATGGGCTTTGGGCTTTAAGGTATACGGTCCATAATTAGCACGCGTTTATGAACATTAAGTATAAATACTCACACTTAATACGTAATTAACAACAATTAATTCAGGGATTACGACTAAACTCTGTCAATTAAGCAAACCCGCGCGCGTTTAAGGTCTTAGGTTGTATTAACAACGAAAGACGATAATTTAATTAACCAAACAGGTTATCACGAGAGGATTCCGCACTCTCGTCATAACTATAAGCGTTCTCGTGTACGATCAGTCCAGCTCGTCAACCGAATTGGGAGGTCTGATCCAATTCCAACCACTATTATCCCCATTCCCTCCATTATTCAAACGACCCGCTACCATGACTTTTTTGTTTTTCTCCAATTTGAACAGAAGAGGGAACCGGTCCTTGAGAGGCTCATTTATAACCCAACAATCCAGCCAAAATCTTTTACTCTTCCCATCCCCGGGGGTCCCTTTAAACATTTGATTAATCCTGATTCCCGACACTTGAACCGAATCAATACATTTAACAATATTCTTCCATGTTCCAGGCAGGTAATTGTTGACAGGAAATTGACTCCAACATCTTTTAGTATCGTGCAAAGCATTAATAACCCTTCTCCACAAGCTTGACTGCTCCTGCTTGAAACGCCGAGTCCATTTGGATAATAAAGCAATATTTATATCACGTAATCTACTTAATCCCAACCCTCCCATCTTTACAGGAGAAGCCACTCTCTCCCACGCAACCCAGTGAATCTTATTGCCAGCCTCTGAACCTCCCCATAGGAATTTTCTTATCAACTTTTCCAATCCCTCAATCACTTTCAACGACACCTTAAAAACAGAAAAATAGTAGGTGGGGAGGCTTTCCATGACAGATTTAATTAGAGTAATCCTACCTGCCATGGAAAGGGTCACCGCTTTCCACCGAGACAATCTAGACTCAACTATATCGAAAATGAAATTCCAGTTACCCACCCTATTCATATTGGCCCCGATCCAAATACCAAAATGCATAAACGACAATTGACCAGCCGAGCAGCTCACCAATTTCGCCATTTCCAGAACCTCTGTATTTGTCACCCCAATACCAAATAAATTAGATTTTCCAAAATTAATTTTCAGGCCTGAACAAATATTGAAAACCCTCAACAATCTGCTCACATTCCTCAGGTTGCCCTCAGACCAATCTCCCAACATCACACAATCGTCAGCATAAAACATATGTGACAGAACCAACCCGTCCTCTCCAAGCTCGATTCCTTTAATTTTACCGGAAGCCAAAGCATTCTTGAACATCACCGACAAAGACTCCATAACCATAAGAAAGAGAAAAGGAGCAATCGGGCCGCCTTGCCTCATTCCTTTTTTACATTGGAACTCGAAGGTAGGGGACCCGTTTACAAGGATAGATGATCTAGCAGAAGAAAGAATACCAAAAATCCACTTACACCACCTGTCGGGGAACCCCATTTTCTCCATAATCGAGATTAAAAATATCCAATTAACGTTGTCGTAAGCTTTGGCGAAATCAATCTTGAACACGAACATCTTCTTCTGCTTTTTCTTAGCCCAAGAGATAACCTCGTTAAGTGTAACACCCCAACTAAGGCGGAACAATGAGATGTACAGAAAGTCGAGTATTCAAAACAAAGGATTATAAATAACATTCACCATAGCTTTATTTAATAAAAGAATTTTACAAATGCACAAGCATGTGAACCAATCTCCAAGTACAATGCGTCCACCGCACTTGGATATTTAGTCCACGAGACAATTAACAAATACATGAAACGATATTCTACAATGATCAAGGCGGATTCCATTGCCCGTCACAAGGTTTGATCTTTGACTCCAAAGTGCAATGCAAACAATCATAGCGCATACATTTCCTCAAGGCTAATGCTAAATCCTGAAAAGCATGAAGAAAAAGTGTCAACTACGAAAACGTAGTTGGTGAGTGCATAGGTTTGCAAGTAAATCTCGTTACATATCCATTTCAAAACAAACTTAGAAAATATATTATTTCATGTCAATTCACCCAAACCACATGACCGACAAAAATTCCCATATCAAACCATCAAGTTTTCAAAATACCATAACGTCATTTCAAAGAGTTGAGAAATCCATGGTAAATTATAAAGTTCTCATTTGTCACATTTATCGTGAGAGAAAAATATATCGATCGATTAATCATTCATCATACCAAAACCATTCGGTCATCAATACTTCGATATCGCCAATTTCAACAACTTTCGAGATTCCATATAAGGTCCAATACCCAAACCGTATGTTCAATCCATAATATCCAACCATAAGTAATAATCAATAATATTTAGCCAAAGGCATAATTCGATGAGTTTGTCTTGAGCCACTACTAAGACCCTTTCACGTCCAAATAATAATAATGATGATATGTCCCGAAGATATGATAACAGTAGCACATGCTGTCAATCACGTGCAATAATAATAATGAATGGGTCGTGCCATGGAGACGACCAATAATATATAAAGTAGATTAGAGCACCCCATGACCGACACCGTTGAAGGCGGCCACGTAGGCGGCCAATCAACCTGTCGCCACTGATGTGAGTGAGGGGACGAATCCTAGTTGCGCAACCCTCTAACTACAGGCCTCAAAGAGTTAATAGTAGTGTATAGGGGACCACCGTTTGACAGTACTCAAGCTCATCATATAATCATATAACACGTTGAACATACAATATAGCTCCCATATCATTATCATTCTTTCAAAGTATCATTTCATAAAAGAACGCAATTTTATTTATCATGCTTTTCACCCCGTAAGTAAAACACATAAAAGAGTTTGAAAAGGGGCTATGACTCACCTTGATATGCCGCATATTATATTCACTTATCCAAAATGGGTACTTCCCATCTATAGCTTCCTTGATCATATATTCCATCATGGTCCTCAACCATACTCAAAGCCAAGACTATCCCTACGAGAGGACTAATATATGTAAGTTCCTATCTTAAGTCATCACTTAGAAATGCCACTTTCATTATGTTGTCATCAATTATGGGTTCCAAGTGTATTGCTAATACTCACATCTTTTTGGTTGTAGAGAGTTCTCCTAGTTGTGTTCCTCACCAAGCAAGCCTAAACCATAGTATATATATGCACGACATAAGTTCGTGTGACATGAACCAGTAAGCTAGATCATGAGATGTGTACTAGTAGACTTGCCCATCTTTGATTGTTATTAAATTATGGAGTTCAAGTGTATTACATTGCTCACAACATTTGGTTAGAGGGTATTTGACAGAGGATGTCAATTTCTCATTATGCGTAATTATATCTTGTTGGAATTTCGGTAACTTGGCTTCGATTGTCATGGTTTCCATTGTGTGCTTTGCTTAATCATAATATTTGACATTAGTAACTTTATAATACTAATATTTACGAATACTTTCTGATTTATAACTACTTATTTAATTTAATATTATTTAATCAATTATTTATTCATTTTCTTGATTTATTAATCAAATAATTCTTTAAAAATACTTTTAAGTACCTCATTTGCCTTTATAATTTATGGATAATTATATTTGGGTTAAATTCTGAATTTTATGATTTATATATTTATTTATGTAATTTTTCCATTGTAATAGTGATTAATTAGTGACTTTTACTTACTTAATTACTTCTAAAGTATATAACATTTGTTCTTTGACTTAAAATGATTTTACTCCAGTAGGTTTTAGTCACTTTCATCATTGGTTGTGATTATTTAACCAATTTCATGATTTATATAATTTATTTATTTATTTATTTACCTTTTTAATTATCATTTAAATTCAATAATTAATAGAAATTCTTAGAAATCACCACATAACTTTTTGGCTAAAAATCCCAGGCCTTTTAGGAAACTTTTATCATGGGAAAATCATATCAATTCAACCTCTCTTGTGTCTTGCTCATTTTGAGGATTCTAAGCTTATAAATCGTTTACCGGAACAGTGATTTTAGCCTCAATTCTTAAGAAATTCAAGTGCTTCAAAATGGGTTTTCATCCTTGTTTAATTATTTACAGAATATTCATTATATTTTGGTGTCTTAAGCCGTGATAGTGGTGGTGGTGTGATATGTGCAAATTAAAGCTTTCGGTTAGTGCTTATATGAACCGAATTAGTGATTTGTAGGCTTGTCTTTGCCATTTAATAACCAAGTTAAGTTTTATAACTTTTATTTGACATATTCACAGTAGGTTTAGGATATATTTTGTTCCAAGATTGTTGGTGTTGATTAAAGTTGCAATCCAGTGATTTTTAGCTTATTCTATTGCGAAGAGCTTTTACTTGGAAATTTTCTCTTTTAACACTTATTTTTATGAAATGTTGACTAGTCATTCCAGGTTAAATTTAATTATTTGGACATTGGTGATTTTTCTACAGAGAAATATGTGTGTCCCATATTTATGTGAATTTTTGCTAAATTTTTAGACATTGTTTACTACCTCTAAAAATTACAAAACCAAAGTTGGTCAGAATGCTTGTTGCTATGCGACCCGAAATGTTTTATAAAAGATTTCTATGATGAACCTTTAAGAAAAATCTCCCAATTTTATTTTAAGTTAGGGACACTTTGAAATCAGTTCACACCAAGTTTAAACTTCTGAAACCTATTATTTAAGAAATTAAAAATCATCAAAGTTGACTCAACATTAAGACAAAAATCCAGTTTTGACCACTTTTGGTTGAAAAATCACAACTTGAGTTCTACTTCGTCTTTTAATCTGATTCCAGTGGGAGATGAAAGTTAACTCAAAAGGCTTCGTTTCATATTTTATGAGTTTCACCCAGTTCGTCCATTTTAAACCATTTTTACACGCTCCAAGTTCAAAAACAGATTCTGTGAACTTTCTTGTGATTTTCGGTTAGTGATTTTGGACATAGTTTTGGCTTGATTCATATAAGATTCATATTTCTTGTAATATATTCATAAAATCCAGATTATTATACTTATTTTAACATATTTTTCACTTAATACAAGTCCTTATCCATCTCATAATCCAACAACAAGATTCAACTTTCTTAGATCTAACATGCATGCATTTAAATCAACACTTTTCAATACCAATCTTTATAGATCTATCATCTATCAACATAAAAGCTTTCTTTTTATCAAAAATCCCAGAAATATATTCATTAAAATATATAAAAACATATCAATCTTTCAAAGGAAAAATCACTTTAAAAGCTATTAATCTATAACAACACTTTTGGGTCTTAAACTTGTTGAATCCTTGAATCATTCTTCTAGATCTAACATGCATGCATTCAAATCAACACTTTTCAATACCAATCTTTATAGATCTATCATCTATCAACATAAAAGCTTTCTTTTTATCAAAAATCCCAGAAATATATTCATTAAAATATATAAAAACATATCAATCTTTCAAAGGAAAAATCACTTTAAAAGCTATTAATCTATAACAACACTTTTGGGTCTTAAACTTGTTGAATCCTTGAATCATTCTTCTAGATCTCGACATGCATAAGCATGAGAAAGAAGATTCTATCAACTTTGCCCTCCTCAAGTGTGTTTTTCAAAGAAACAAGAAGAAAACATAAACTTTTGATAAGATCTTTGAAAAATAAGCAAGAATAAGATGGATCTAGTAAAGAGATGAAGATTTATACCCTTGATGGACTTGTATAAAATTGCTTCAAATAACCCTTGAATCTTGCTTGTAATAACCCCAAATCCTATAAAGCTTCAAATAACCCTTGAATCTTGCTTGTAATAACCCCAAATCCTAGCTTGATATAACCCTTGATTAATCCTTAACAAACCCTTATTATTAGTATACTTTAGATATGATTTTTCTTGCCTTTTTCTTGCTTTCTTTGGGCCGAAAATGATGAAGGTGGAGGAGAAGAGAAAGAGTTTTTGAGAGAAATTATGTTTGAGTGTGTGAGAGTGAATGTGAAGTGTGTGTTTTGTTGTGAGTTACTAAAAAAATGATTAAATGCAAAACTTGAAATGGAGTGGTGTATGTGTGAGTTGGGGGCCGGTTCTAGGGGGAGAAAATGGAGAGTTTTCTTGATTTTTTTTTTGTATAATTTTTGTGTAAGTATATGTGGGTATATGTATATTTAAGTGGGTATTTGTTTTTTTTTTTTTTTTTTTTTTTTTTTTTTTTTTTTTTTTTTTTTTTTTTTTTTTTTTTTTTTTTTTTTTTTTTTTTTTTTTTTTTTTTTTTTTTTTTTTTTTTTTTTTTTTTTTTGTCCAAATCTATGTATGTGTGAGTCGTGTATATATGTATATATACATATACATTTGTGTTTTAAAATTTGTTACTTAATCCATTAGTTATTACTTGTATTTAACTTAGACATATATGTACACTTATTATTATTCAAGCATTTTACGTACATAGAGAACTATAAGTATATTTTTAAGATGGTCATCATACATTTGTGTTTACATACATTTTAATTCGCTTGATGATTAAATTATTGGACATTTATAAGAATTCTTGATCGTTATGTCAACTTGGGAGTCTTACATTATTATTTATATGACTTGATTGGATAAAAATTTCTGTTCAATGGTATTTTTATTAGATTCCATTTAGAACTAAATAATAGTTTTAGATTGCTAATTTAGGGGCATTATCTACTAGCTTCTAATATAACTATGGCTTGCGGGATCATAGGCAACACAACTAGCACATATAATATTTTAAAAGAGAGGGTTGTTACACAAATGCTCTTAAGAAACCTCTAGGGATAGATACCTAGATAAATCTAAGTAAGTTGTCCTAGTCGGAAGTTGAGGGTTGTTACATTAAGAACTAAAGGACCATCATATATACACCTGTCACTTGAGAAGGCAGTTTGATTAAACGAGATAATCGACCCCATCACTTTCTTCAGCCTATTCGCAAGTACTTTGGAGATGACTTTATTAATGATTCCAATCAAATTAATTGGTCGGTAATCATTTAAATCGTCCGGATCTTTGACTTTCGGAATAAGTGCGATAAAAGACGAGCCGCAGCCCCTATTAATGTTCCCCGACCTGAAGAACTCGTTGAACATGGAAACAAAATCGTCTTCAAACAAGTTCCAGAACCTTTTTACAAACTTAAAATTAAAACCGTCAGGGCCCGGGGCTTTGTCCTCACCACATTCAAAAACTGCTTTTTTTATCTCATCCTTTGAGAACATAACCACCAGACCTTCTGCGTCTTCCCTTTTCAGTTTAGGCCCCTCCCAACCCACGAATTTGGGCCTGTCCACCCAACTCTCCTAAAACTTATCTCGAAAGAAATCAAAAATATGTTTTTTAACCTTATTTGGCTTCTCCACCCACACACCATATATCGATACACCAGGAATATTGTTAACAACCTTGCGTCTATTGATGAAACCATGAAAAAATCGCGAATTTTCATCACCATCAATAGCCCACTTAATTCTTGACTTCTGCTTAAGATCTTTCGCTTTCATGTCTTCGTACTCCATAACTTTTTGAATACATTCCATTCTGATCCAGTTATCCTCCTCATTTAACTCCTCCACTTCCACTTTTGCCTCAATTTCCTCCAATTCAGTCCTCCAATCGAACGTTATAGCTAACGTGGTCTATCTTACGTTATTATCTGTTTCAAAATATCTCCACTCTTCTACTATACATATTACTGTTTTTTTTTTTAAAGGGTGGATCATTTGCTCGCAACAGGGGATCTAACTTACGTTGTCTTAACCGGGTCCGCGCTAGAGAGCCCCCTCACCCTCAATACCTAGTAGGAGGAGAAACTCCCAACTAAACCGTCCGAAGGCACGACATTTAATTGGGATAAAACCCTGCCCCCTCTGCAGGACTCAAACCTGCTTCACTGGAGGACTTTATTGTGAAATTCCTTCAAATGTCCTTCCCATTCTCGAACTCGAAACCTCCAGCATGTAAAGTTGGTACTCAACACTGAGCTATAATGAGAAGTACTGCTTTTTTAATTAATATTTAATTAATTACTTGTAAATTAATTCATTTTTAATAAGTTATAGATCCACGTTATGGCCATACCCTTTCCTCGGTCCTCACCACATTTTCTTTTGATAAACATTTCTTTTTTATGTACCATACAACATAACATAGTTAGTTTTGGAAAAAACAAAATTTTCTTATGTACCATAAAACATATATAAAAATAATACTTGTGAAACAAATGCATAACAACAGGCTGATCCTAAAATGATATTTTGTCCAAAGATAAATGACAAAAAAATTGTCTAAAGAATAAATGGAATAAATAAATAAATAAGAAATTATGCTTCCTTTGTTCCTAATCCTGCACTTGATTTAAGATATAATATAATAAAGCAAAAGATCCAAGTATCGTCATATAAATAAAAAGTAGGATTAGATCTTAAGCAAAGAAAATAAATATATTCTAACACACTTTATACTTTGATAAAGTTTAATTTCTAACACAATTTCATAGAGTTATAACTTTCATGTCATGAACAAAATATGTAAAGCATAACATTTTTTTCCCCACCTTTTGTTTGGTATGTGTCATTCTATTTAATTATGTCACAACAAGCTATTCAAATTATGATTTTGTGTTTCTCACTGTTTACTTATTATGATCACAAAAAGATGATAATTCCTACATGAAAGGAAATAAAAAGAGTTGCATGAGTTTCTTTTAAAGGTATTGCGATTGTCCGTTATAGTATTTTGAGTGTGATGTTTGTGGAAGTGGTTTTTAAATATGCTAAAAGTGTTCTATTATTATTATTTTATTTTTTAAAATGGCACATGAATCAAAAATTTCTTCTAAAATTAGTATGTTCATCCTTGAGTTCGATCCTTGTAACGCTTTAAAGAATTTGTTATTTCATGTCTTGGGTGTAAAGTGTAACACCCGACATTTAAAAATATGGGTTTTCAAAAACTTTCACCTAACGGTGTTAAAAGATGCGGAAGAAAACTTTAAAAGTTCAAAACCGATAAAAACTGTTCGGTTTCTGCATTTATTGGTGTTACATGCAATACCATCGAATAGTTTAAAATGAAAACCCAACGGTTGCCCAACACAAAACAACCGTTCAACAATACTACATAAATTCGACATCAAGTACGAAATGTAAATAAATGTCTAAAGAGATAATCGTCTATGGGTAGCTAAGTTCTCCTGCATGCATCTACCCAACTCTCACTCTTCCTGCATCAACTAGTCCTTCAAGCTAAACCTGAGGGAACAACCACATTTAAGAAACAAGTGTTAGCTAACGAATTAGCTAAGTAAGATAACACTATGTTATTAAAACATTTGTCCAATTAAAACAATCTTCATTATTAGACAAGTTATTTAGGCACAACACACATCACACGTTCACACATAACTGCATATCAACTTCATATCAATTAGGGTGAATCCCCCTAAATGTGCCTATCCTTCATTTTATTCACACGTATCTTCGTTAACTGCATATAAGTGTAACTAAAGTCACACCCGACTAGATGCTTCACCAAAAGGCGAGTCATACTTCGTCGTTAAGGAATGACAAGCCAATCCAAGAGTAATCCGTATGTGGGGGTTGGTCAAACCCCTCGTATTACTCGCCCTGCATTATAATGACCATGTTGCAAGGAGCCACCCAAGCAACAACTACGTCAACGCACTCGTCCGGCTAAGACTAGTACGAGTTAAGCTTAACACTTTCCCTGCATTATATTTACGAGTTCGGTTTCACACATATGGTTTCGGTAACACACCTTCCTAAACCGTCACACACTATAATCTAGGTAACACACATTCCTAGACATTCACACCCTCTATCTTCATTACGTTTGGATCCTTAAACGTACAAGTGACATGGCAACCTAATAAGTCTAGTGAGCTAGGTGTAAAAGCCATGTAAGCATGCATATATCACACATCAACTTCATTTTTACGTTTCATGCATAATGAGATACTTCGTAACACTACATAAACTGCATAACAATACACTACATAAAGCAATACTTCATTTCACTACATTAGGGACTGCATTTCAGGTCTCATGGTCAACTACATAACCCATAATACCTCCCGTGTAATCCCATATGCCCACATGCAATATAAAGATACCAAATGGAAGTATTTATGATTTGAAACCAGCTTTTCGTTGAATCCCCCAGCGTGTCAAAGTAGTGTATCTTACCTCGGCGTAGTCCACAACAATCTACGACTAGTCACTGTGAAAAGCAACTATGCTCGTCTACCTATAATTAGTAAATGATTATTAGACAAGCTACATACTCACGTCATTAAGGCCAATAACTAGACCCACACACTTTAAAGACTCACTTAAGATTCAGGTCTAATCTACGTGTCAAAACGAAGTTACGATTCAAAAGTATAACATTTGCTGAAAACTGATGAGTTGCGCCGCAACATAGGGTTGCGCCGCAGCTCAAGCCTCCAGTTGCGCCGCAACACCTTATGTTGCGCCGCAACTTATTCTTCTGGAATTGAGTTTTGCCGCAACTAGGAGTTGCGCCGCAATTCCCCTTCGACCTGCACTTTTACAAAAATCGTTTTTCAATCCATCACGACCCTATTCGACTCCAGGTCTCAATTACAGGTTTCCAACATCTTATTCCATCATAATTAGGCCATTTCAAAGCATTTCAACCCTTAATTACATCCCACATGACCTTAATCCTTCAAAAAGCACCCTTAATCACCATTAAACGTTTCCCAAAACCCTACAATTAATCCTAATGACTTATAATATCAAAAGGACCAGAAAACAATGATTCCATACCTGCTATACCTGTAGATGATAAAAGGGATGCAATACTCTTGACAATACACACTCGAATCACACGTAAGGAAGCTTTTCGGCTTGCAATTTGATGGAGGAACTATATGGGGCAGTTAGGGCTTGTTTAGGAGGAAAGAAATCTGCAACTAATGACCTAATGACACTCCCTAAACCCCTTAACCCGTTTTTGACTTTGCTCCTATGTCAAAACTAGTCCCTAAGCTTCCTAATCCTTCTTTACTAGTCACAAACTACCATATGGACCATGTATAACATGATTACTTCTTTAAATACCACTACATTGGCATTTAGCTACATTTTACACACATATCCTGCATTACACATTTTAGGCTTTCAAGCCTCACACATAACACACAATAACTACGTATAAGCATTAAATCTAAAATAGACTTTACGACACCCTATGTTGACTTAACGACATTAGTCAACTGTTAAATAAAAAGTTTAGGATGTTACAATTACCTCCCCCTTAAGAGGATTCCGTCCCCGGAATCTCATCGGAAAGGAATAACTCCGGATACTTCTCCTTCATTACTGCTTCGGTTTTCCACGTTAAGCTTTCTCCATGATTATGCTTCCACTTTATCAATACAAGATCAATCACTTTTCGGCGTAACTTCTTTTGCTTCCTTTCAAGTATCGCCACCGGTTCATCTACTATTCTCTTCATTGGGTCAATACTCACATCTTCAATAGGAATCACACTTGACTCCTCAGCTAAGCATTTCCTCAAGTAGGATACATGGAAGGTGTTGTGAATTCCATCCAATTCTGGAGGTAATTCCAACTGATATGCTACATCTTTGATGCGTTTCAGAACTTTAAAAGGTCCAATGAAACGTGGACTCAACTTTCCCTTCTTTCCAAATCTAATAACTCCCTTCCATGGTGACACTTTCAGCATCACTAAATCACCAACATTAAACTCAATCGGTCTCCTTTTCTTATCTGCATATGTTTTCTGTCTTTCTCTTGCCACACGTAAAGCTTCTTTAGCTACATTAACTTTCTCCGCTGAGATCTCTATAATTTCAGGACCTGTGATTTGCTTTTCACCGGGCTCCATCCAACAATTTGGAGTCCTACATCTCCTACCATAGAGCATTTCAAACAGTGGCATTCCAATACTTGCATGGTGACTATTGTTGTAAGCAAACTTTATCAACCTCAAATGATCATCCCATGCTCCACCATACTCTAGTACACACGTCCTCAACATATCCTCTAAAGTTTGAATAGTTCTCTCACTTTGCCCATCGGGTTGAGGATGATAGGCGGTACTCAACTTTATTCTACTACCCAACTCTCGTTGAAGACCCTTCCAAAAGTTTGACACAAATCTCGAGTCTCGGTCCGAAACAATAGATAAAGGAACTCCATGTTTTGAGACTACTTCATCAATGTATATCTTTGCCATCTTCGTTAAGGGTACATCTTGTCGGGTAGCTAGAAAATGAGCACTCTTCGTCAATCTATCTACAATCACCCATATCATATCATTCCTTTTCGGCGTTTTAGGTAGCTTCGTTACAAAGTCCATGGTAATATGATCCCATTTCCACTCGGGAATGTCTAATTGATGCAATAAACCATACGGCTTTTGATGGTCCGTTTTCACACGTGCACACGTCAAACACTTTGCTACAAAATGGGCCACTTCTCCTTTAATATCCGGCCACCAATAAATCGGCTTCAAATCTGCATACATTTTGGTGACACCGGGATGAACCGAATATCTACTCCTATGGGCTTCCTCAAGAATCAATTCTCGGTTACCACCAAGCAATGGCACCCAAATTCGACCCTTGTATGTTTTGAACCCACGGCTATTAGTCTCCATCACAAGACGTTTCTTCTTTCCAATGCTTTCTTTGTCAATGTTATCCTTCATTAATGCCCTCGCTTGTGCTTCTTTAATTCGATCAAGTAGCCCTGACTTGGCTTGAACTTGCATGCTCATCAACTTACAAGAAGAACTTTGCACCTTCCTACTTAGTGCATCCGCCACTACATTGGCTTTACCCAGATGGTATTTGATTTCACAATCATAATCCTTAAGTAATTCCATCCACCTCCTTTGTCTCACGTTCATCTCCTTTTGATTAAAGACATACTGCAAACTTTTATGATCGGTAAACAATGTGCATTTTGTACCATAAAGGTAATGTCTCCACAATTTCAATGCAAATACAACTGCTGCCAACTCAAGATCATGGGTAGGGTAATTCTTCTCATGCGGCTTCAACTGGCATGAAGCATAAGCAATCACCTTGTCCCTCTGCATAAGGACACAACCCAAACCCGTAATCGATGCATCACTATACACAACCAAATCATCGGTACCTTCAGGCAAGGCAAGTATAGGAGCTTCACACAACTTCTTTTTCAATGTTTGAAATGCATTCTCCTGCTTATCGGTCCACTCAAACTTTACTCCTTTCTTCGTTAGTTCAGTCATAGGCTTGGCTATTCAGGAGAAATCCTGAATGAATCTTCTATAATATCCAGCCAAACCAAGAAAACTTTTAATCTCAGTAGGAGTCTTTGGCTGCTCCCACTTTGAAACAGCTTCCATCTTTGAAGGATCTACTTTAATACCTTCTGATGAAATGACATGACCAAGGAACTGCACTTCTCGAAGCCAAAACTCGCATTTAGAAAACTTGGCATACAACTTCTTCTCCCTCAACACCTCCAAAACTGCTTTCAAGTGCTCACGGTGCTCATCTTCTGACTTAGAATAGATCAAAATATCGTCAATAAACACAATAACAAAATGATCTAGAAAGGGACGGCATACCCGATTCATTAAGTCCATAAACGCGGCTGGAGCATTAGTCAACCTAAATGGCATGACCAAGAACTCATAATGCCCATATCTAGTCCGGAAAGCTGTCTTTGCTACATCCTCCTTCTTAACCTTCAATTGATGATAACCGGACCGTAAATCTATCTTTGAAAAATATGAAGCACCATGTAGTTGATCAAAGAGATCATCAATTCGTGGGAGAGGATATTTATTCTTAACCGTTCGCTTATTCAGTTCACGGTAGTCTATGCACATGCGCATAGATCCATCCTTCTTTTTAACAAAGAGAACCGGAGCCCCCCAAGGCGAGGAACTAGGTTGTATGAACCCTTTGTCAAGTAATTCCTGAAGTTGAGCCATTAACTCCTTCATTTTTGTAGGAGCTAATCGGTAAGGTGCTTTAGCAACAGGTGTAGCACCGGGAATAAGATCTATCTGAAAAGTAACTTCACGATCGGGAGGAATACCGGGAAGATCATCAGGAAACACATCGGGAAAATCGGATACTACATCAACACTAGCAATAGAAGGCTTCTCCTTTCTTGCATCAATAACATAGGCCAAGAAATGACTCTTATTCTTCCTTATACATTTGATAGCCTTCATCATACTAATGATCTTTATTCCCCCTCTCTTCTTATCTCCATAAACCGTTACCACTTTACCATCGGGTATAGGAATCCGAATAATCTTTTGGGAACACAAAATATTAGCTTAATTTCTAGACAACCAATCCATACCAATCACTACATCGAAACCGGCTAAGGTAGTAGGCAATAACTGGACCGGAAACAAATGACCTTCAATCTCAATGTCACAATCATCATATCCCACACGTATATCACTAACCGTACCATTAGCAATCTATACCTCTATCGAGCAATCTAAAGGGGTAGTGACTCTTTCTAGCTTAGGAGCAAATAAAGTAGACACAAACGACCTATTTGCACCCGAATCAAATAAAACAGAGGCAGGTTTTGAATTAACAAGGAAAGTACCACTTACCACCTCGTCGTTGTTCTTAGCATCATCAACAGTCATCTGCAAGGCTCGCACTTTCGTAGCTGAAGTGGCTGCTTTCTTCCCGTCATTCTTCATTTGTGGGCAATCGGCAATGAGATGACCCGTTTCTTGACACTTGTAACAGCGAGTCTTATCCCTACATTCTGTTGCAAGATGTCCCGACTTCCCACACTTATGACACCTTCTTGTCTTGTCAGAACATTGACCTTCATGAACAGTCTTGCAAAAAGTACACCAAGACCCATTCTTCTTTTTATCTTTGTCACCACTTGAGCTAGAATTTCCATGGAACTTCTTATTATTATTGTTGTTGTTAGATGACCAATTTGCCCTTCTTTTGAACCCTGCTTTCTTGTCATCAACTTTCTCCACAACTTTCTCGCTTTTGAAGTCATCATCCAACCTCTTTGACTCCTTAATAGTTGCCGACAAGGTCACATGCTGTCTACATAATCCACGATAACTAGCGGGGAGACCATCACAATAAGCCTCAATTTGGTCCTCCTGCCTTCGAACCAAGTGTCCAACAAACTTCAACTTTCTCCACAACTTTCTCGCTTTTGAAGTCATCATCCAACCTCTTTGACTCCTTAATAGTTGCCGACAAGGTCACATGCTGTCTACATAATCCACGATAACTAGCGGGGAGACCATCACAATAAGCCTCAATTTGGTCCTCCTGCCTTCGAACCAAGTGTCCAACAAACTTCAACTTCTCCATAAATGAATGTGCATATTCAGAATTTGCACCGGGTTTCGCAACCAACGATCTAAACTCCTTTTCAATCAATCTTAACTCACGAGTTTCCACATACTCCTCTAGAAACTTCTCCTTAAATGTTCCCCAAGGCATAACTGCAAGTACCTCAGGAGCCATAGAAACTGTAGTAGCCCTCCACCAATTACGGACATTCTTCTTCAACATCCTACTTGCACACAAAACCTTCATATCATCGGGACAATAGCAAGATGCAAAAACTACCTCAATGTCCTCAATCCACTCCATAGCACCACCTGCATTTTGGGTACCATCAAACTTCTTGGCACCCCATTTCTGAAAGCTCTCATATTTGAAGTTATTAACACGAGGTGCATTAACAACTCCAAGTCCTCCACCATTAACTCCATTAACACCCACGGCTGCTATAGATGGTTCACCACTTTGGGAGGGATTAGAGTAATTCCCTTCCGAACGCTCACCCCTTTGTTCACTCCCATTCCTTTCAGCATCTCTTTATGCCCTTAATTGTGCTAACTCTTCTTCATTTCTCATCAAAAGAGCTCGAATAGCTCTCAACTCTTCATGTAATTCTACTTGATTGGGAACTTGTTCAATCACCGGGTTTGCCCTATCAATTTTCGACCTTGTGGGCTGTTCACCCGGGAGTGGCCTTCGCGGAGGCCTTTGGTTAACTCCATCTCCAGCCCCATTCCCATTAGGAGGAACACCACCACCATTTCATCCTCCTCTCTGGCCACTAGCTCTAGTGTTTGCCATTATCTCTACAAGGCAACGACGACGGTTAGCAAGAGTTAAAGTGAGACTATATTTATCAAGGCCATACTTCATTTAGATACATAATCACACATAACATTCAAGCCTTAAATTTACACTCTCACTCACTCCCCAACCCGTCCTATAGTACTTCATCTCAAAGCTAGGCACACCTGCATAAGCCTAACTTATCCTACATCGGTTTAAGTCCAAAATCCTACGGTCAATGTCGAATCTTGGTTCACTTAAACCATTTCTCTGATACCAACTTGTAACACCCGACATTTAAAAATATGGGTTTTCAAAAACTTTCACCTAACGGTGTTAAAAGATGCGGAAGAAAACTTTAAAAGTTCAAAACCGATAAAAACTGTTCGGTTTCTGCATTTATTGGTGTTACATGCAATACCATCAGAATAGTTTAAAATGAAAACCCAACGGTTGCCCAACACAAAACAACCGTTCAACAATACTAAATAAATTCGACATCAAGTACGAAATGTAAATAAATGTCTAAAGAGATAATCGTCTATGGGTAGCTAAGTTCTCCTGCATGCATCTACCCAACTCTCACTCTTCCTGCATCAACTAGTCCTTCAAGCTAAACCTGAGGGAACAACCACATTTAAGAAACAAGTGTTAGCTAATGAATTAGCTAAGTAAGATAACACTATGTTATTAAAACATTTGTCCAATTAAAACAATCTTCATTATTAGACAAGTTTATTTAGGCACAACACACATCACACGTTCACACATAACTGCATATCAACTTCATATCAATTAGGGTGAATCCCCCTAAATGTGCCTATCCTTCATTTTATTCACACGTTATCACACGTATCTTCGTTAACTGCATATAAGTGTAACATAAGTCACACCCGACTAGATGCTTCACCAAAAGGCGAGTCATACTTCGTCGTTAAGGAATGGCAAGCCAATCTAAGAGTAATCCGTATGTGGGGGTTGGTCAAACCCCTCGTATTACTCGCCCTGCATTATAATGACCATGTTGCAAGGAGCCACCCAAGCAACAACTACGTCAACGCACTCGTCCGGCTAAGACTAGTATGGGTTAAGCTTAACACTTTCCCTGCATTATATTTAAGAGCTCGGTTTCACACATATGGTTTAGGTAACACACCTTCCTAAACCGTCACACACATATAGTCTAGGTAACACACATTCCTAGACATTCACACCCTTTATCTTCATTACGTTTGGATCCTTAAACGTGCAAGTGACATGGCAACCTAATAAGTCTAGTGAGCTAGGTGTAAAAGCCATGTAAGCATGCATATATCACACATCAACTTCATTTCTACGTTTCATGCATAATGAGATACTTCGTAACACTACATAAACTGCATAACAATACACTACATAAAGCAATACTTCATTTCACTACATTAGGGACTGCATTTCAGGTCTCATGGTCAACTACATAAACCATAATACCTCCCGTGTAACCCATATGCCCACATGCAATATAAAGATATCAAATGGAAGTATTTATGATTTGAAACCAGCTTTTCGTTGAATCCCCCAGCGTGTCAAAGTAGTGTATCTTACCTCGGCGTAGTCCACAACAATCTACGACTAGTCACTGTGAAAAGCAACTATGCTCGTCTACCTATAATTAGTAAATGATTATTAGACAAGTTTATTTAGGCACAACACACATCACACGTTCACACATAACTGCATATCAACTTCATATCAATTAGGGTGAATCCCCCTAAATGTGCCTATCCTTCATTTTATTCACACGTTATCACACGTATCTTCGTTAACTGCATATAAGTGTAACATAAGTCACACCCGACTAGATGCTTCACCAAAAGGCGAGTCATACTTCGTCGTTAAGGAATGGCAAGCCAATCTAAGAGTAATCCGTATGTGGGGGTTGGTCAAACCCCTCGTATTACTCGCCCTGCATTATAATGACCATGTTGCAAGGAGCCACCCAAGCAACAACTACGTCAACGCACTCGTCCGGCTAAGACTAGTATGGGTTAAGCTTAACACTTTCCCTGCATTATATTTAAGAGCTCGGTTTCACACATATGGTTTAGGTAACACACCTTCCTAAACCGTCACACACATATAGTCTAGGTAACACACATTCCTAGACATTCACACCCTTTATCTTCATTACGTTTGGATCCTTAAACGTGCAAGTGACATGGCAACCTAATAAGTCTAGTGAGCTAGGTGTAAAAGCCATGTAAGCATGCATATATCACACATCAACTTCATTTCTACGTTTCATGCATAATGAGATACTTCGTAACACTACATAAACTGCATAACAATACACTACATAAAGCAATACTTCATTTCACTACATTAGGGACTGCATTTCAGGTCTCATGGTCAACTACATAAACCATAATACCTCCCGTGTAACCCATATGCCCACATGCAATATAAAGATATCAAATGGAAGTATTTATGATTTGAAACCAGCTTTTCGTTGAATCCCCCAGCGTGTCAAAGTAGTGTATCTTACCTCGGCGTAGTCCACAACAATCTACGACTAGTCACTGTGAAAAGCAACTATGCTCGTCTACCTATAATTAGTAAATGATTATTAGACAAGCTACATACTCACGTCATTAAGGCCAATAACTAGACCCACACACTTTAAAGACTCACTTAAGATTCAGGTCTAATCTACGTGTCAAAACGAAGTTACGATTCAAAAGTATAACATTTGCTGAAAACTGATGAGTTGCGCCGCAACATAGGGTTGCGCCGCAGCTCAAGCCTCCAGTTGCGCCGCAACACCTTATGTTGCGCCGCAACTTATTCTTCTGGAATTGAGTTTTGCCGCAACTAGGAGTTGCGCCGCAATTCCCCTTCGACCTGCACTTTTACAAAAATCGTTTTTCAATCCATCACGACCCTATTCGACTCCAGGTCTCAATTACAGGTTTCCAACATCTTATTCCATCATAATTAGGCCATTTCAAAGCATTTCAACCCTTAATTACATCCCACATGACCTTAATCCTTCAAAAACCACCCTTAATCACCATTAAACGTTTCCCAAAAACCCTACAATTAATCCTAATGACTTATAATATCAAAAGGACCAGAAAACAATGATTCAATACCTGCTATACCTGTAGATGATAAAAGGGATGCAATACTCTTGACAATACACACTCGAATCACACGTAAGGAAGCTTTTCGGCTTGCAATTTGATGGAGGAACTATATGGGGCGTTAGGGCTTGTTTAGGAGGAAAGAAATCTGCAACTAATGACCTAATGACACTCCCTAAACCCCTTAACCCGTTTTTGACTTTGCTCCTATGTCAAAACTAGTCCCTAAGCTTCCTAATCCTTCTTTACTAGTCACAAACTACCATATGGACCATGTATAACATGATTACTTCTTTAAATACCACTACATTGGCATTTAGCTACATTTTACACACATATCCTGCATTACACATTTTAGGCTTTCAAGCCTCACACATAACACACAATAACTACGTATAAGCATTAAATCTAAAATAGACTTAACGACACCCTATGTTGACTTAACGACATTAGTCAACTGTTAAATAAAAAGTTTAGGATGTTACATAAAGTTTCCTTCCTATATATCTTTGTGAGAATTTAAACTCTTACTTTTAAAATGAAACTTTTTAAAAAAAACACTTTGATTATTGACCAAAATCTCAAATGCTTTTTTGTTACAAAATGATACTTTAAAACAAAATAAGTTGAATTTTAATGTGAGACGTGAAAGTCAACTATGAAGATAAAAGAAGAGAATATAATATTTGGCGTAATTTGATTTGAACTACATTTAGGCTGAATTTCATGTGAATTTTCAGACTACTTCACATGTGTCACATGACATATAAATAGATACATATATAGCGACTATGTAAATACATTTATTAAATTATTTTTATTGAAATATTTCAATAACAAATTTTCATATATTCATGTATTTTAATGTACACTCTTTGTTTCATATATCCATTTATATTTTTATGAAAGTCATGAATTACTTGTGAATATCAAGATATTTAACATATTTGTCTTAATTAGGTCAACGAGTAAATTCTCATTTAAACTCTTAAAAGAAAAAAAAAACCTTATCTTTTTAAGATAT
The DNA here is from genome assembly GCA_034093135.1 of Erigeron breviscapus. NCBI lineage: Eukaryota > Viridiplantae > Streptophyta > Magnoliopsida > Asterales > Asteraceae > Erigeron > Erigeron breviscapus. Next base: position 98,082,121 of record CM067175.1, read on the forward strand.
ATACAAACATGTGACTTTGAACGGTAGAAATTCCTTTACTAAACCTAAGATAAACTAGTGAATAACCCACGTAAATTAGTTGGTTTTTTGTCTGACACATTAATTGTATTTACATATAAAGTTGTATTTAACGTGAATAAAAAATTTATACATTCCATATTAAAAGCTCACTTACTAAATTATAAGCTCACTTACTAAATTATGATAAGTATACAATTACTTTATACATCTTAATAACTACGGCTTTATTTATCAAAACCATTTACAATACAATATGTATTTAAAAATAAAATAATTTAGACTCACACTTTACTTGAGAAAAGAATAATGGGAAACTCCGAGCGGTTCACGTCGAGTCTATCTCTATAAATACCAGAGTCCCTCACAACCACCAGTTGCAAAAATTTCCTTTCTTTGCCCCTCTTTGTTCCTCCGGTCAATCTCTCTCTCACTCACTCGCTTTCTCTTTCTCTCTCTCTCTCTAGAGAGAGAATAGAATCTAACAAAATACAACAAGTCCCCTCTTTCTTTTTATTATTATTATTATTAGGTCAGTCCTCCTTCCTCAATTTCTTTCACATTTTATTCCATGATTAATTTTATTCTTCCTAGTTTTTAACTTTTCTTTCATATCAATTTCATATTTAGATATCTATCTATCAATTGTCCCTGTGTGTTATATATATATATATATATATATTTTAATTTTTGCTCCAAACTTGTTGGATGATTATAGATTTGATATCTCCAGGAAAATTAATTAATTGTTTATTCACTTTTTGTATTTTCTTATATATGCTGTTTGCATTTAGGAATTTGTATGATATAATTACATTATATTATTATATATACACCATATATGTAAATTAGATCCTAAAGCTTTTGAAAAATAACATGTGTGACTTCTATTATATTAGTGGTAGGTGACCTATCAACCAAAAGGTCTTAAATTTGTGTGTGAATATTATTGCCATGATATATATATATATATATTATATATATATATATATATATATATATTTTAATTTTTGCTCCAAACTTGTTGGATGATTATAGATTTGATATCTCCAGGAAAATTAATTAATTGTTTATTCACTTTTTGTATTTTCTTATATATGCTGTTTGCATTTAGGAATTTGTATGATATAATTACATTATATTATTATATATACACCATATATGTAAATTAGATCCTAAAGCTTTTGAAAAATAACATGTGTGACTTCTATTATATTAGTGGTAGGTGACCTATCAACCAAAAGGTCTTAAATTTGTGTGTGAATATTATTGCCATGATATATATATATATATATATATATATATATATATATATATTCATTGCTTATTATCTGGATCTGAATCCTTTGAATAAGCACTTAATTTTTTTGCATGTGGATTGTATTTGGTTCAGATAGAATTGCATAAAGGTAGTCTTAGTGCACAGATGTTTAAGTAGTCGAAAAAGTCAATGAAGTTGATAGTTTTTCGTGTTGTTTTGGGCTCTATGCAGAAAACTTTAGGACAAAGAGCCCATAACAGCTTTCGAATTCGGGAAAAGAAACGAAAATGGACGCAATGGAGGTATTTGGAAAATCTGTGGTAGCTGTTGTGCCTACAAATGTTATTTATCTGTCAAGTATACTAGGCCAAGATGGTCCAAACTCTGTTCACAAGTGCGATTGGAAATGCGAAAATGAACATGTTTGTGGCAATATGTTTCGCTGCAAACTAACCGGGCTTACACACATTTGTGACAAAAATTGTAACCAGAGAATTCTTTATGATAACCATAATTCCCTTTGCAGAGTCACCCGTCAACTGTTTCCTTTAACCGAGACTGAAGTGCAGGCCGTGAAAGGTGTTCGAAGGAAGCTTGAAGAGGAGAACAGTTGTTCTTCATCTCATCCGGAGAGCTGCGCTTTTAAGCGCAGAAGGAGTGGACAATTCCACCCCTCTCCGTTTGAGAGGTCGTTTACTGCTGTTTCTCCGATCTGCAGTCAAGTCGGCGATGGCATGGATCTTAACTAGGCGTATTAACTTCTGTCGTCTTTCTGCAATTTTCATTTTAGCCGGACAACTTTAAATTCTCAAACTTTATGCGAGTACCTAAATGGCAGACTTTATGTCGTGCCTATTTGTAGGAACAAACTTATATTTGGATCTAATGTTGTATTTAGTGCTTTATAACTCGGCTTTAAGCAAGGAGTTTGACATTATTATTAAGCGTTAAGTGAGCATTATGTGTTCTTCTGATTTGATAGGTTGATGACTTTTTTCCATCTGTGTATTGTTTCTAGTTACGGTCTTGTGACAAGAGACCGCCCACCATTTGATACCCCCTTATGACTTTGGCCTAATTCGCGACTCCAATTTCATTCTTGACATGCTAACTACCATTTGTCTCCTCTTTTGGTAGTTTTTGATTCACAGGAGTAGACCACTTCAGACCAGGATTCGTTGACGAATTTCTATATTTATATCTAAGCTTCGTTTGTTTTTTTGTCTGTGTGCAGGAAATGTTCTTTTCATTTGTTAGTATTATCTTATATGTGTTTATGTTTTCTAATTTTTGTTCTTTTCGTGTCTTAAGATGTTACTCGTATTTTGCAGGATCGGAAGGTTTTATCGTTCAGGAGAGTTTTAATAGTTGATACTTGATAGCAATAATTATATGTTTATTCTTATGATACTTGTGAGATAACTATTTGATTGGTTACTGATATTCTTTATTGTAATTCAATTGCAGAAGCTTTATATTTTTCTACTCTCTGTGGAATGGAGCAAGCTTGAGTGAACACGGTGGAAGGGGCTCTCATGAGCTTAACTGTAGCAGGCTCTTGTGAAGTAAATAGCGCAGGGTCTCAATAGAGAGGGCTCTCGTGAACTCGATGGAGAGGACACTTGGGAACTGAACGGAGTGGGCTCTTCAAACTCAATGGAAGCGGACACTTGTGAATTCAAGGAGGATGTTCCTCGGTCTGTCATCTGACATGAAGATGTTTCAACTATCAGATCTAATGAATAAAGTACATTTGACTTGGAACATGTACCACACGTCCTCTATGGACCACATACTTATGGCACGAGTGAGTGCTAACTGCAATCACTCCATGTGCCAAGGAGAAAACTCGCTCATATATTAGCAATAGGCATCACATCGAATGGGTGGTGGAGTGTATTGAAGGGGTTCAAAATTGGGTTGTTATTATGTTCTTTGAGAAGGCTCTTTTGCTTTGCTACAACATACAAGTACCCATCACATCACATCATTTCTTCAAACTCCCACCCAAGTTAGATCCGTTTTGTTTGCCGCTTATAACATTTTTCCAGTCTTGTGTTGGTGAAACCCATATTGGGTTATTTACAGAGTTATGGAAAAAATTGCAGAAAATCAAACAATTATACTACAATATTTGCCTTATGTAACACGTTGGGATTATTTAGCTGCTACGTTCTCAGTCTTGTTGTGTTGGTATAAGAAATGAAGATGTGATTATAGGCTCTCGTTATTAGAATTTAAGGTTTCATTGCTTTTGGCTTGTTCCAGATTTGCCATACTGTTCCTGTATTCAGTTTGTTTGCACAAATGATACAGTTTCGTTTTCTTTCTGCAAAAGTTTGTCTTTGAATTGTTGTATCGTTTTTCTCAAGTCTTTTTGGTGTAGCTATGTTAGATTGTCTTCTGATATAATTTTGAAGTATCGATAGTACATGTTATGTCAGTCTTGCTAATAGAAGTGTTGATAGATTGGTGCTTATATATTATTGGTACTATACTATATATATATGTCAAGGTGAACGATACCCAATTTAGTCATGATCATGATTTGTTAGACTCTTGTAATGTTAACTGGGTGTTAATAGATAGATATATGGGTGTTATAAGACTTGTTATGGGGGCATCATCTAGTGGACCATTGTTAATATATAGATAAATGGTGTCATAATCACTCATCCAACAACCTACAAGAAATGATGTATGAAATGAAATGGAGTAGATGAAAACCCAACCACCCCATTTACCCCCCTTCATTGCTTTCATCATAAGACTGTCACTTGTATATATCTTTTTTGGTCTTTGTTTCACACGTTTGACTCAAATATAATTCAACTTGGGCTTGTTTACTTGTTTGTTGCGATATTTGGAATAAGATAAAAAAAAAAAAAAAACGTGTTTGATGATGACATTCGGTGATTCTCATCATTTTATAATTATTTTGTTCGTCTATGATAGTTAATTTGTGCTCTTTCCATCTCAATTTCTAGAAATAAAATCATAACTTTACCTTGTTACTTTTGATACTACTTTTCAAGAATCTTAAAGTCTACAACAATAGTATTGTAATTTAATTACTGCACACCACATAATGATTAAGTATATTTTAACACTTTTATCTTTATCAAGTGACTATAAATTTTGGAACTAAAAGAAGTAATATATTTTGGAATGTGATCCTTAAAGTTAAAAGTAACTTTACTAGACATCTCTGTATTAAATAAAAAAAGATTGTTATGACATCACTATTCTATATAAATAGCTTATTTGACACCTTCAAATTCATTCTTAAAAGTTTTTTTCTTTTTATTTTATTTACTTATGATGTCATAAACACTTTCCTTTTTAAAATTTATTGCATTTTATATTTTTGTTATTTTATGATGTTATTTTTTAAAAATAATATTTTTATTTTCTTTTAAAAATTCTAATAATTTATACATGGTATTTTAAGTTCAATCATCTAAATAATTTTGTCATAATAGATTTTTAAATTATCTGCATATTATGCGGGTTAATAAGCTAATTTTAAGGTATACTATTTTGAGGTTATGTACTGTTGGACTGCCGCAACTTCAGTGGCGAAGATACGTTTTTATAAAACTTTTATTAATATGTCCGGGTTAAACCCGGGTTAATTAGCTAGTTATTTCATAAGCCTGCATTTTTGTTTTTAATTTTCTTTGCTATTGCTCATCTACAAAAAATTACTTTAGCTTTGACAACCAGATTGGCTTGCATTTTATTTTATCTTTCATGCGGGTAGTTGCTTTTTCATATACTCGTAGTTGAGACGGTAATTTGGATCAGGCAGATGATCGTGTTTGTTTTTTACGTAATATAGTTGGAAAACGGGTACACAATAACACAACTAGACTTCACTTCAAATAATTATAAGATGTAAACAGTACCCATCTAGTTCTAGTTAATTTAAACAAGTATTGAAAAAAATTTAATAGATAAGTTACAAATACATATTTACAAACTCAACATGTCATGTATGTGAGATGAACCAATTAGATTAGTTTGTTGACTTGGCATTACTCAAACTTTAAACAGTTGAGTTAACTTTAAAATAGTTTAGCAAAATTAAATTTAACAGTACTGTCGATGGAGGGCGATCCCAAATTGCTTTTCGGGGAACAAATCCATTACCGTTAATGGATTATGTGAAAATCAACATTGCTACTAGCCTACTACAGACTAAAGAGGTACACTATTACTACAATTTACATACATATTTTGTGATTTATTACTAGTAGATCTTGACGATACAGGTACTCTATATACATATATAATATTATACAATTGTGGTAACGGGGCTAGGATTCCCTCCATTACCCTTTATATAATATTATACGAGCATATACCTACGAGTTGCGACAACATTTTGTTTTAAGAGTGACAATTTGTTATAATGGTAGATATCGTAATTTAATGTTTTAGTGTGTAGAAGGGCATTTTGGAACCGTTGAAAGGGGCTTTTTGGGGAAAAAATATGCTTAATTTCTTAAGACATACCATAAATAAAAATCCAAAATGCTTTATAATATAGTAAAACTAGTAAAGAAGTAAAGATTATATAATGCATTAATTAAAGTACTCTCTCTTTGTTTTATTGGTCCACATGAGTTTGGTATTCCTTATTAGTAAAAGTTTGTTTGTCACTCAAGCCTCAATTACTTACATGCAATATATTCATTTATAGTGCATTTGCGTAGTATATTTCATAAGCTAGTATATCAATGTTAATTACTTACATGCAATATATTCATTTATAGTGCATTTGCGTAGTATATTTCATAAGCTAGTATATCAATGTTAATTACTTACATGCAATATATTCATTTATAGTGCATTTGCGTAGTATATTTCATAAGCTAGTATATCAATGTTAATTATATTATATTCAACCTCTGTGACTGACTTATGTATTACTAGTCACATGTCCGAACGAACGGTGTTGTGGTGGTGGCGGCGATTGATGGCGGCAGCGGCGGTGGTGTCAGCGTGATTATTAATGTAAAAGGAGGTAAAGATAGTTATTTTAAGGGTTGAAAGATGTATGTTTTAAATAATTTCAAAAAGAGTATTATGGGTATATATTAGGTGAAGATATTCAAATTAGTGAACAACGGAAATATATAGCTATAAATATAGATTGTAACCAAACACCCCTGTTTGTTTCCACAATGTATATACAAACTCACAAAGTTTTCCCTTCATTCCGTCCCACTTCGGACAGTGATAGACATACAGACTACGAATATAGTTGTAGTGCAGTTTTTGGAGATTGATTGTTAGTGATCAACATGAATTCATATAATGCAATGAGATAAAACTGAAGGATATTAGGAACCATATGTCGGAAACATAGACAAGAGGGGAACATATATATAGATTTCAAAAGGGTGCAATAGTTCAAGTGCACTTATTGCACACAATGTCTCAAGTGACATAAAACCAAGAAGCCATAAACGGGGTATGGGAAAGGTGAGATGTAAATAGTCTTACCCCTACCCGAGCATAAGGAGAGCGCTTCCAGACACTTTTATAGTCACACATAACAAAATCTGACAGCCCTATTATGGAATTACCAAATGTTTTCTGCTGTTTATCCCATACTATTTCTTCCTTATCCGAGCCAACTTTTTTGACTTAGCAGAAATACCCGTGGCTTTACGAATATGAAATTTTAGTTCTTTGTGTAAAACTCATTGAATTTGGCAGCTTGTAATGCCTTTGTGATCTGTGAATGAAGATATCACTAACTTGACCAGTGTTCCATCAAATTTAAATTTCAATGACTTTGTTATTCATAAATAAAATGATGTATTAGTTGAATATGTTGCTTTTCCCATCAAAAAACAAGTTTTTTTCCCAAGAGAAAGATTTTTGAGTTGTTGAATGAATACACGTTGTTGCACATATTTGAGGATGCTTTAGTTTCTCTGATACCTTTCACAACCGCATAGCTTAACAACATGCAGAAGATAATTTTATTGTAGTAAAGAAAAAAGTAAACATATATCTGTAAGTCGGTCTTACAGAAGACTGGAATGAAAAAAGAGCTAAGCTTGTGCATTCTTATCTCTCTATCTAGAAGGAAAATAAACTTTAGAACTAATTTGCACAACATATCTTAAATAAAATGGTACATGTATATAACATATTTTGTTTCTGATTCACTAACTTGGGTTTGGAACTTGCACATTCTCCAGATTTAGAGACGTGAGCGCAGTTAAAGTCTTTGGTTTGGCCTCCTGACAAGCTCTTTCTGTCACCAAACAATCATTTAACTCCATCACCACTTCATTCATGGTTGGTCTTCTGCTGGGTGTGTGGGCAACACAGGCCATTGCCAGTTCCACTGCCTTCCATGCTGAATTGATGTCAAAATCCCCAAGTAGACTAGGATCCACAATGTTTTCCACGTTCCCATCTCCTAGCCTTAAATTGACCCATCGACTTATGTGAATGTTGTCGGTTTCATATTTGATTATTGCTGGTTTGCCTGTAATTATCACTAGAAGCACAACTCCGAAGCTATAAACATCACTTTTCTCGGTCAACCTGTTTGACGTGTAGTACCTGCAAACCAAAATTCTTATTGTGTTCATACTAAAAGATCAATGGAGATATAGTGGCTTAGATGTTTCTTAAGAAAACTCACTCAGGGTCAAGGTAACCAGGAGTGCCAGCAATTACAGTTGATATATGGGTACCCCCTTCTGTTGGAAAAGCTCTGGACAACCCAAAGTCTGCTAGTTTCGCCTGAAGTGTTTCATTCAGTAAGATGTTGGTACACTTGACATCTCTATGGACTATCGGTGGCTTGCAACCATGATGCAGGTACTGTAGCCCTGTAAATAGAACCTCATATGGCTATAAACCTTCATGATCATATAAGCAAAAATTACAAGCAATTAGATGCTGGAATAATTTGATCACTGACCATTTGCTGCATCACATCCTATTTGTATCCTTTGTTCCCAATCCAAGACACTTGAACTTGTATCTGCTTGGGTAATTTATATTTTTATATCATTAAATAGGCCTTACTTTAAGCTTAAAAGAATAGAAAAGGATTTAATACGTGTCTTAGTTAGAAGGTGATGAGTTGAGAAACAGAGAGGGTTAGACAACGAACAAATGCCAATAGTAACAATACCGAATAGATGGTTTTCCAAGTTCCCATTAGCCATGTACTCATAGATGATTCCCTTGTGGCTTTCATCATTGCAGTACCCAACAAGTGAAGTCAAGTTTTTATGATGAACACTAAGAAGAAGATAAGCCTGTAATTAAATGGCGGTGTAAATATTCATTGCATACATTTTCTTGTTGCTGGATATGTCAAATGTTTCAGTTCAGAACTCAGTAAATATAGATTTGATAGATCATTATTGCATGAAAAGATCTTACCTCTGCCTGAAATTCCTTGTCCCCTTGTTGAGATGATTTGGAAAGCATCTTCACAGCAACTTGGGTATCACCGATATATCCATGGTAAACTGTTCCAAATCCTCCTCTCCCGATAACAACGTTGAAGTTGTCAGTGATGTTTTGTACCTCTGAGTATGTGTACTGTTGTTTTCTTATTTCCGGCCCCATGCCTATCTTTTTGTCTGCATACGATTTTCACATTATTGATCTTGCGTGACTTAAGGTAGTCTTTACTTTTATGCATGCATATTTACCAGTTAAGGATTATTTTGCATAACTATAGATTTAAAGAGCAGTGTTTCTCATACCTTGCTCTTTTTGTTTTTTAATCAACAATATAGCGATGAGTGCCAACAAGATCACAATGAATGATGCAACTGTTGTTATTACTGGAACAACGAATTTGTTATCCTTCTTACTTTTACAGTTACTCCTTTCGCAGAACTTGCAGCATCTCCCCTACTTATGTCATCATAACTGATATAATATATTAAGGGTATAGATGTAAGATGTTAAATACTAAAGCAGTGAGTTTTATTATAGTAAGACTTTATTTGGTTATGCAAATGGCTACCGAACCTTAAGGTCAATGAACCCTTGCTCGCCTTTGCTAGAAGCCCTGCTGGAACCGGCCCGACAAAATTGTTTCCTTTTAGATTGCTATAACAACTAGTAAGATTAGTTTTTACCACTTAAAAAAGTAGTAATTGCTGGAATGCTGGTCTAAGGAAAAATAACTTACAGGACTTTCAGTGAGTTCATTCAAGAGAGAAAATCCGGCACAGTTCCTGCTATGTTATTATTTGACAGATCCCTAAAACAGGTATGGAGACTGGAGTTCACTTTATCTTATATCATAGTTTTGTTTATTTCCTCAAGAGTGTTAACTTACAGGGTATGCATCACTGTGAGATTAGCTAATCCAGGAGATATTCCTCCATTCAAGCCACTGGTAGACAAGTTCCTGATATCAAGATTAAATGTGAATACGTTTGCAAGCAGAACAGAAATTTTAACTTAGGGGTCTTAATATTGTATACTTACAACGACACGATCCTCAAAGATTTTGTATCATTGTAGTTGCATCTGATACCATTCCAAACAAATTTATATGGAGTACATGGATCTCCTTGCCAGTTTTTTGCTACGTTGTAAGCTGACTTAATGCTCCACATTGTAGCAGCTATTATTTATTTTACAGACAGTTGAAAGGAGTCAAGGCATGTTAGATAGTCATGATTCTCATAACTAGTATTTAAAATACTTGGCTATAAACCAAAGGACAGATTCTACACTTACCATCGCGGTCATCTGTGTGTCTTTGTTGGAACTGCTTTAAAGTATAAAGCTCGATAGCATTGATGATTGGGGGAAGGGTTGATCTTTTAGTTTTATTTATTGTTAGTAAATAAGTGGGTGCTTTTGTCTCAGGTTCTGTGTTACGGATAGTGGTGACTGAGTGATTTAGCGGAGAGAAAGGTCCATATGAGAAGTTTCCGTTTAGGTAAATGTTGAACTCTCTGGTCTGTTTTTTTTTCAGTATTTCAATTTCAGCAAAATGCATGTAAATGAAAATTTTATCACTGGTATTATATGGCGTCCATTTTAAATCTAGCGAATCCTTTGGATATATTGGAGAGATGGCCTCCCTCATGACCTCTGATGGCGGGTCAATGGTTGTCCAAAGTCCTGCAACAACTTTATCTGAAGTGTATATGCTAGTACTATTAGGCCGATTAATTGGACTCCACAGTCGATCATACTTGTCAGCCTTGTACCTATATGGCGAATAAATAAATTGAAGTTAGTACATCTGCATTTATGCATTCATTCAGCAACAATCCAAATGCTGTAAACGAAGCCCAAGGAGTAAGGAATATTAAGGTTTTTACGAGACAAATATGTACATAGTCTGATGACAAGACATGTATAATTTCAATGGTTACTGGTTTAGAAAACTTTATCGTATCCCAGTAATCAGCCCCAAGATATATATCAAACGCTGGAAGTTCCCCCTTGAAGTCATAATTCCCGTACATAAACCGTGCTCTTATGAGATACCTATAACCCTTTCCTTGGGTTGGTTGTAAGGTGTAGCAGTTTGTAGTGTTTACAGGAAAACTTGTGTGTTAAGTTGTGTATCAATGATAAGCAAGTTATATATTGACAATACGTTATGCTAAGACATAATTTTAAAATAACTACATTATCCTCATTTACATTAATAATATATATCGTTCTCTACTACTATCACCGGTCGCCACCATAACACCGCCACGGTCTCCATCAATTACTTACACACGTTCATATGACTATCTATGTACATTTGATCACTACTTATCTCATAAAACATTTATCTACAAAATACTTGCATATATATGCTTATAGCACTATTCATGTATGTATGCTCATGGAATCCATATCTCCACATAATTGTATAACGAATGAGAATCCATGTCTCACATAATCATAAAATCCAAAATTACACTTAGATAACTCAACAAAAATCACCGTTTAAGGAATAATCAATGGTTGAGATTGATTTAATTTTTTTTTCAAAAGATTACTGCAATTTTTGGGGTTAACCCTAACTTTTCACTATATATATATAGAGAGAGAGAGAGAGAGAAAGAAAAAAAAATTTGATATGTAGCTGTTAGATACGTAAGTTCATGTATAAAAACCTTTCCATACTAATTTTTAATATTATTGTATAATAGATTAAGAAAAATAGAGCCCTCACATTTTTATAGATTAAAATATAAAAATATGAGTGACTCTATATTCCCTAACCTCTATATAGACAATTTCTTTAGTATCAACACTTTCTTTCTAAAATAGTATTGACAAATGCTTATAATTCTTAACACGAAATATATTTTTTAAAAGTTGAGTGTCTATATATCTTTAAAAGTTATGTCTTGGCATTGAATTCTTAAAGTATCAACACTTTCTTTTTAAAACAGTATATTGACAAATGCTTATAATCCTTAACACGAAATCTATCTTTAAAAGTTTAGCCTCTATGTATCTATATATCTTTAAAAATTATGTCTTAGCATTGAATTTTAAAGTTTGAGTCTTATGCATCTATATCTATATTACATAATAAAAAGAATAGCCCCGTGTTGAAAGTTACATGGGGAAAAATGTCTAAACTACCATCCATAAGAAAATTATCCCCTTTTCATTTGTAGTCATTCATACATACGCAATTCTATCTCAATATATCTCTCTTTCTTTCATTTGCATCATGTTAATTGTATCCCCGCTGCAACGCGCGGGTACCATGCTAGTTTATTTTTAAAAAATGTAAAAACAAAAGTATATTGATACGATAATGAAAAAAAGAGGTGGGTGCCCACACTCGTAAGGTTTATAATATGCAATTTAGAGCCACTCGTCATTGGGGTGATAGTCTAGTATTTAAGGAGTTTTCACTTTATGGTTTCCTCCTAGGTGGTCAAGGGTTCGAATCATATCACATGCAAATGTGATGAGAGGGGCTTAACAACGTCATACCCATCTACACATAAGAGTGCACTCTTTAGGGCGATACCAGGATTCGAACACGACGTTGGTGTACCAAAGTTAGGTTCTCATGGTTCTTTCAATTCAAATGGTTCTCTTGAACCTTTTCCGGTAGGAAAAAATATAAATATATATACAGTAAAATGTTAGTTCGAAAATTATAAAAATAACAGAAATTTTGAAACCAATATAAGCTATTAATCAAAGAAAATCAATAGTTAGTAATCATGATGGTGCTTTCGTAATTGAATGCAAAATGATTTTCTTTTATATGGAATATAAAGGCAATAAAGGAATTTACATTACTATCTTATGAACGGTTTTATTTTTCCTAAAATCTAGTTTTTTCATTCTAATAAATCGTATTCAAGTTCTATATTTCGTTTTTGAATTTGAACTTACATTCAACCAAGATTTTTGGGTATGTTTATATAAATACAATTTTTATTTTAGGTATGGTTTTTGAGATCATTTGTTGTTATGTATGTGATAAGGAAAACTTTTTATTTAATTTTTTTTAAATCTAGTAAAATAATGATGGAAACAAAAGTTATTTTCTTCCTTAAAAAGATTAATGTGTTTAAGTTAACATTGTGCATACGAAAAGTTCACATATGTACTCTTTTTGGCAATGCATATTTAAAATATTTAACATGTATAAGTAAACATGTGTACGTGAAAAAGTTCACATCTGAACTCCTTTTTTGCAATGCTTATTTGAAATAATTAATGTTATATGTGAATATGAAATAACTTTACCATTATATGCCCTTTCTAATTTAAATTTAAGTTAAAGAAGATGTGAAAAAATGATTGGTTTACATTGGTTCTCATAGTTTTCGTTATCTTTTTAGTTCTCACATAATTTGTATTGATTTCATTATATTAGATATGTATGTATAGTGACCTTACGTTATTTATTGTGTTATTTTTTTTTTTAATTTTTCTTTTTCACAACACTTCGAATAAAAAAGGTTTATCAAATTTTGTACGTTACTATTATAATTATATTTTTTATTTCCTTGTTGACTGAAAATCAATATTAATATTTAACTTGTCATATCATGTAACCTTCTATTTTCCATCTTTTGTTTTTCTAATATATTTCTATTATAATTTCTTTGACTTTGTATATGCCTTAGTATCAACAATTTCTTCTTTAATATTAACAGTATTATAATCCTTAACAAGTAATCTATCTTACAAGTTGAGCCTCTATCTATCTATTTATCTTTAAATATCTTTAAAAATTGTGTGAATTTTTAAAGTTTGAGTCTTATGTATTTATGGTAAATAAACAAAAAAAACACAAGCTTATTATAAAATGATTAAAAAAAACGAAAGTTTAAAGTTAGGGAGGTGGGTGCTCCCATCCTTTCGAACCCACGTACATAAGCTTTGTAATTAGCACTTTAAACACTCAATTTTTGCTAAAGCTATTTATTTTATATGGGAAATGATAAACATAGCCCCCGGGGTTATGTTTAATACCTTATTACATGCATAGAAGGTTGTACATTGGATATCAATCCGTAAATATAGGAGGTGGTTATCTTCAATGTGCAAGTCATTTATGCATGTAATAACGTATTAAACATAACCCCGGGGGCTGTGTTTATCATTTCCCATTTTATATTAATCATACGGAGTTACTGCTCATGAATATAAAGATTTGTTACCAGCATTTATCTTTTACGTATTTTCATTATACGAGGGCTTAAAGCGCGGGAGATGAATTAGAATTGATTGTGTGCCGTAGATGCATTAGGGAAGTATTAGTAAAATTATTTGGTTGGTCGTTGGAGGAGAAAAGAATAGGTGTTTTTCAAGAAGTTGTACAGAAAGGAAAATGTATTCAAAAAGGCAGTTGTTTTTGGTTACAGTCATGTGACGTGTCTACAATGTCAATTCAAAGGACAATAATAATTGATTGTAATGTAGGAGGAAAGAGTTGATAGTTTAGGAAGACAAACATGTTTCATAGTAATAGATATGAAAACAAACATGGATGGAGGTACTGATTCTTTTATCATAAAGAAACTATTTAGTGCATACATATTACAAAAGTATTAGGTTGGTGGTCGAAAGATAATTAAAGAGGTATTTATTGTTTATGAATTACAGAAATACACAGTTTTTTAAAGTTGTAACCCTTGGCACCAAGAACATGTATAAAGAAAATAAGTGTCACCTGATTTCAAAAAACTCGTTGATCACTGGACATATCTACACTTCATAACTCCGTCTTGGCGTCTTATAAACCCAGTCAGGCATTATGCTGCAACAGATGCCAGCCAAAGCATCCCAAAAAATCCAACCTCCATTTTTCTCTTGAATCTTGATATGTCTTATTTTATACCTATTTCCCACAATGTATTTATTTGCTTTTGTATGGTTTTTGAGTCGTTTTGTATACATTTGGTGCGTTTATGGTATTTGTTAGTGTTTCAGGATATTAACAGGTACTTGAGCATAATTCTGGAGAAAACGACATTTTAAAGTGAAATGAGTGCTTACGGAAGGTCTATAATAAATCATGATGAATATGGGTTGAAAAACATTCATTTGGAGAAAGCTTACAAGAAGTACATGTTGTCAAAAAATTGTTTATCACTCAAGTTTACACTTCACCTAGCAAGTCAGACGAATACAAAGCTCAAATGGATGTCAATATACTGTTTTCGCAATTTGATGGTGTGCTGGGCAGATGACAAGAAATAAAGAACCAAGCACCTCAATCTCATTGTACTACTCGTATTTAGTTGGAGTAGGCTGGAGTACATATTTGGTGAGCATTAGTGTAATGGACATTAAGATGCAAAAGATGGGTTTTCGTGTGGGCTTATGGCCGAAGAAAAGAAGCAGCTCAAATATATTATTGGATTGTTTTGATGGCCTCGGCTGGATGGACAAAAGTCCATACGTGGGCAACACTTCAAAGAAAAAAAAATATATTATTGCTATCTTGGACTAAAGGAGAGACAAGTCTAAAAGGGCTTAGGCCTATGTTCACGTGAGATCAAGCCCAAGAAAAAGAAGCCATGAAAAGAGAAAAATGATATACTGGAAGGAGTCGGTTGAGAAGGGGATGTCTCGTGGAAGTTTGGTAGCCGCCAAAAATAAAAGAGATCTTCGCCTTTTGAGGTATTCGACGGGCAGCAGCATCGGGCAGTTCGATCTTCACTTCAGCCGTAACAATTGTTCATTCACTTTACTTCTTTTATTTTAATTAGTAGTTACAACATTGCAAGACTTTATTACTATACAATTATTCTTATGGATTATATTTATTTGATGATTGTTTGTTTTATTTGTCTTGTCATGAGTAGCTAATCTTCTTTGCACCCACTTGGATACGTAAACATGTCGTAGGATTGTTAGTTTGTTATTCACAATTGTTGAACAAGATTTCTATGTTTAATCGAAGATCCGCATTTATTTGAGTTTATAAATTGTTTTTATCTTTTATATAGATTGATTGATAATTGTTATTAGAAGTTCGAGAGAAATCTATGTCATTGTCAATTGGTTTATGAAACGATTAATCAGTCTTTAATTAATCAAAAGTCGTTGGAGTTCGAGAGAAACTAGCGATAAAGGTTTAAACAATTAAATTCATTTTGAGTGTGTAAACGTCTATGATAGAGAGATCTGAATAGGCGAATAAGCAGTTCGAGAGAAAGCTTTTTAAGATTAAATCATAAAATCAACTTAAGTTCTTAATGCTTAATTGTTAGAGTAGAAATTATTTGCGTGAGCGATAACTATACTTTGTGCAATTAAAGATTTGAGTATAACGAGAGTTCATCTTGATTACCTTTTAAGTCGTTCAACAATGCAAGTGATATTTAGACCTTCTGATCGACATGTAAGCTGATCCAAGTAGGTGCACCTTTTAATATTATTGTCATAAAATTATTTTTACTTTCGTCTTCCGACGAACCCTGCCCCGGTCATACCGGATTCTTTTCGATTAATCCTGGGGGATTACTAACATATTTTACTAACTTTTGCAAAGTGACAATTCGGTCACAAAACCCCCCTCTTACTTGAACTACTTTATTTTAACAATTGCTTTACTTAGTCCTTGTGATCGACCTCGGATTTACCAAGTCTACTATGCTGCATACGATCAGGTTCACTGCATGTGAGTGTGTTGTGGTCAGTCTTTTTGGTAGTTCGTGTTTATAAATTTTATTACTCGATTTCACACATCAAGTTTTTGGCGCCGCTGTCGGGGACTTTTGTTTAGTAGTTGTTTAATTTTGTAGTTCGATCCTTTCTTGTATTCATTTACGAGAAAGTTACTTGCTTTCTTAGGTTAGCGTAATTTAGTGTTAATTTTTTTTATTTAGTTCTAGTACATTTTATTATTTAATTTTTAGGATTAGAGACGTAGTTGATAAGTTAAACACGAACAATATTTTTGTTTGTGAACTTGTTACGTTTTATTTGCGTGGGCTAGATGACGAATCATACGAAATTCTAAGCGAGGAATTCTTAGGGATGAATACGGATGGGGTATTTGATTATTTGGAAGAATTTATTCAATCTGAGGAATTGGTGTATGTGCCCAAAAATGAAACAATATGGCAAGAAGAGTATGAGACTTCAGAAGAGAACGAAACAACGGAAGGTTATGATCTCTTGGAAAATGAATCTCATACCCAACCTCCTGAAAGCCAAAAATATCCAGAGATACAGGATTCCATTCAAATCCTGAACACTGATGCAATGGAGGAACCACATGTGTCTCTTCCGCAATCTGACTTTGGTGAAGTGATAATGGAAGAACTGAAAGAAGAATTCATGGAATCGAGGCGATGGTGTTAGTAAGATATTGGCACAAGAGCTAGAATCATGTCCACAACTTTTCATTGGAGTTGACTCGAAAGAAGATGATTATCAGTTCACTCATTCGGAACCAAATGAACTACCACTTATTAGCAATGAGCCAGTGATTGAAGTTGTTGATTTGGAGATTTGTTCCTCCTTCCTTGGTAAGGTATGTGATGTTTCTTATGATGATACAAATGTTGCTAACTATATCTTGCAGGATTTGGAGGATGAAGTCATAATCGACTTGGATGAGGAGTTGGTAACTGGTCCAACAAAGAGGATTGAGCTTGAACACACCATAATGGATGAATTACCGAAAGTTCAAGCATGTATTAAATTGGTGAGCAGAAAGAGGAAGCTAGAGGAAGCATCGGCTACTTTCCTCATTGATAAGTGCTTAATTGTCTCTAAAAAGAGACGTGTTTACACTTCAGGTAACCCAGTATTGTTTGATCATAATAAATGGATGAATTGGGTAGAATTCATGGATTTAAAAATGGATGTGATAGATTATGTGAATGGAGATTTTAAAAAGGTGGATTTTAATGAATGGGTAATGATAAAAGTTAAGTTCACAAATTTTTCACCCTACTCGTGTAGGCCACCAGACTTTTGTGTAGGTGATGTTGATGATTGGATTCTGACAAAGGTGAAAGGTAATTGTTTTTCGCCATTTAAGGGTAGACCGCCGAACACTTTAAGTGTGGGGGCGTCAAAGACCCCACCATGGTAATTCTCGTGGGTAGGAGTCTAGCTAACGACTCGTAAATAACCTTAGCGCTTCTCAGGGAGGCAACCCGTGTCTTTTATTTTGTTATTTAAATTTTAATTTTGCATTTTTCCTTTTTGTTTGTGTTTTTGAATAAACTCTTTGATGATGGTTTGGGGTTGTCCTATTGTGTCGGGTTGGGATATTCTCGGTTACTGAGAATAGATTGATTTCGTCATGATTTTTGGATCAAGTCTGGATTGTTCATCTTAGCATATTATTACATGATTTGTCACTGTTTCGTTATTATTTAGAGAATACCAATTAGTCAGAGTAATAGTAGCTCACAAAAAAAAAAAAAAAAAGAAAAAAATAAAAAAAAAAATAAAAAAAAAAAAAAAAAAAAAAAAAAAAAAAAAAAAAAAAAAAAAAAAAAAAAAAAAAAAAAAAAAAAAAAAAAAAAAAAAAAAAAAAAAAAAAAAAAAAAAAAAAAAAAAAAAAAAAAAAAAAAAAAAAAAAAAAAAAAAAAAAAAAAAAAAAAAAAAAAAAAAAAAAAAAAAAAAAAAAAAAAAAAAAAAAAAAAAAAAAAAAAAAAAAAAAAAAAAAAAAAAAAAAAAAAAAAAAAAAAAAAAAAAAAAAAAAAAAAAAAAAAAAAAAAAAAAAAAAAAAAAAAAAAAAAAAAAAAAAAAAAAAAAAAAAAAAAAAAAAAAAAAAAAAAAAAAAAAAAAAAAAAAAAAAAAAAAAAAAAAAAAAAAAAAAAAAAAAAAAAAAAAAAAAAAAAAAAAAAAAAAAAAAAAAAAAAAAAAAAAAAAAAAAAAAAAAAAAAAAAAAAAAAAAAAAAAAAAAAAAAAAAAAAAAAAAAAAAAAAAAAAAAAAAAAAAAAAAAAAAAAAAAAAAAAAAAAAGAAAAAAAAAAAAAAAAAAAAAAAAAAAAAAAAAAAAAAAAAAAAAAAAAAAAAAAGAAAAAAAAAAAAAAAAAAAAAAAAAAAAAAAAAGAAAAAAATGAAAAAAGAGCTTGGGCTGTCAGTTGGTATTTATCCTCTTTGGTCAAGTCATTTTTATTAGTTGATTCATCAATAACACCAACAAAAGCTTCATTTTTACTTCAAATTATCGAGTTGAGTTGGTACATCTTTATAACCAACAAAAAGGATTGTGAGATTCTTGATTCATTTCTAGACATGCTAGGTGTTTACGGGTTTGGATTTATTAGCCTTGTAAATTTGTCCCTCTCATAGGCTTTTGGATTTATCCAAGAGTAAGGGTTCTACTTAGAACTCTGAACTATGATGTGCAAGTTTGAGGTTAGTTTTTCCATTTCCGGGTTACTTTCATTTGCTATGAGTGTGCCGGTGATTGCGTTGATTCTAGAACTTGTCCTGGTTGATCGTTCCGTGTAGCTAGATGAGGAAGAGGCAAATTTAGGATTAAAACCTTTGTTCTTGTATGTTCACCCTTGTTTCGTAAAAAATTGTTATGTGCATGTTTTGTTAATGTGCTTAGTAGCTAACTACACTGGTTAGTGAACCACCGGTTAAAACCCTTATGTTGCACTCATTTTTAGTGCAAGAAACAATAGAAAACTTGTTGTCATTAGCCTGTTCTTTGTTATTAAATCCACCCTAAATATACACCTTTCCTAGCCATGCCAATAGTCGAAGTCCTGGTGGGTCATTGGTTGCCTATGCTAGTGGATGGTTTGGGGTTGTCCTATTGTGTCGGGTTGGGATATTCTCGGTTACTGAGAATAGATTGATTTCGTCATGATTTTTGGATCAAGTCTGGATTGTTCATCTTAGCATATTATTACATGATTTGTCACTGTTTCGTTATTAATTAGAGAATACCAATTAGTAAGAGTAATAGTAGCTCACAAAAAAAAAAATGAAAAAAGAAAAAAATGAAAAAAGAGCTTGGGCTGTCAGTTGGTATTTATCCTCTTTGGTCAAGTCATTTTTATTAGTTGATTCATCAATAACACCAACAAAAGCTTCATTTTTACTTCAAATTATCGAGTTGAGTTGGTACATCTTTATAACCAACAAAAAGGATTGTAATGTTATACTTTTCAGTTATCATATTTGGGTTGGCAAGTTCGTTTAAGCCAACATGGTTAGTCTTGGTTGATTGAGTTGTTGATTGTCATACACCACAATGGTGTCGGTTTTTAATCGTTCTATTGGGGGTATTGTCGGGACAACTTTTCGGGTTTTGGACCGTTGGCAACTAATGACATGGGATTAATGGATTAGACTATTTGTGAAAACTCTGTTAAATGTTGTGTTATTTCTTTTTTTTACACCAATTGTTATCCCAAATTTCCATACCCTCTTTAAATACCTTGTTTAGCCCCAGAGTTCATTACAACCCTTAAAGACCTTTTCTGATAGACGTTGTGGTGCTTGCGCCATGGCGGTGAAGGAACGATTCTAGTACAAGCCTATGGTAAAAGATTATGCGTCACGACTAGGCCTTGAGTGATTATTCAAATATTCAACCCCAAAAGTAAGTTAGTTGGAGTAGGATAGATGAGATATCATTGATTCGATTGTTCAGTGCTTAGTCGTGTTATTGAGGCTTGTGTATCAGTCAAGTATTGTCAAACATTCCAGTTTTCATTTAAGATTAAAACTGCCTAACCATCTCTTTTCATTTTCATTTATGGTTGAGCTTCTTTTTTATTATAGAAATGTTATTTCCATGAATGTACCAAGGTGATTTGTGTTTTTCAGCTTGGAATTGCTTGAGGACAAGCAAAGCTTAAGTGTGGGGGGATTTGATAGGTCTTATTTTATACTCATTTCCCACAATGTATTTATTTTCTTTTGTATGGTTTTTGAGTCGTTTTGTATACATTTGGTGCGTTTATGGTATTTGTTAGTGTTTCAGGATATTAACAGGTACTTGAGCATAATTCTGGAGAAAACGACATTTTAAAGTGAAATGAGTGCTTACGGAAGGTCTATAATAAATCATGATGAATATGGGTTGAAAAACATTCATTTGGAGAAAGCTTACAAGAAGTACATGTTGTCAAAAAATTGTTTATCACTCAAGTTTACACTTCACCTAGCAAGTCAGACGAATACAAAGCTCAAATGGATGTCAATATACTGTTTTCGCAATTTGATGGTGTGCTGGGCAGATGACAAGAAATAAAGAACCAAGCACCTCAATCTCATTGTACTACTCGTATTTAGTTGGAGTAGGCTGGAGTACATATTTGGTGAGCATTAGTGTAATGGACATTAAGATGCAAAAGATGGGTTTTCGTGTGGGCTTATGGCCGAAGAAAAGAAGCAGCTCAAATATATTATTGGATTGTTTTGATGGCCTCGGCTGGATGGACAAAAGTCCATACGTGGGCAACACTTCAAAGAAAAAAAAATATATTATTGCTATCTTGGACTAAAGGAGAGACAAGTCTAAAAGGGCTTAGGCCTATGTTCACGTGAGATCAAGCCCAAGAAAAAGAAGCCATGAAAAGAGAAAAATGATATACTGGAAGGAGTCGGTTGAGAAGGGGATGTCTCGTGGAAGTTTGGTAGCCGCCAAAAATAAAAGAGATCTTCGCCTTTTGAGGTATTCGACGGGCAGCAGCATCGGGCAGTTCGATCTTCACTTCAGCCGTAACAATTGTTCATTCACTTTACTTCTTTTATTTTAACAAGAAAGTGAGGGCAGGGTATCGAACCCATGACCTCCACCCTCACAGTCAAAGGATGAAACCACTACACCATCCATTACTTTTGTTTTATAGTTGTTAATCATTGTATTTATACAAAAAAATCATAAAAGACAAAAAGTTACTGTTCATTGCAGTGGCCTTTAATGATATAGTAATTAGTAGTTACAACATTGCAAGACTTTATTACTATACAATTATTCTTATGGATTATATTTATTTGATGATTGTTTGTTTTATTTGTCTTGTCATGAGTAGCTAATCTTCTTTGCACCCACTTGGATACGTAAACATGTCGTAGGATTGTTAGTTTGTTATTCACAATTGTTGAACAAGATTTCTATGTTTAATCGAAGATCCGCATTTATTTGAGTTTATAAATTGTTTTTATCTTCTATATAGATTGATTGATAATTGTTTTTAGAAGTTCGAGAGAAATCTATGTCATTGTCAATTGGTTTATGAAACGATTAATCGGTATTTAATTAATCAAAAGTCGTTGGAGTTCGAGAGAAACTAGCGACAAAGGTTTAAACAATTAAATTCATTTTGAGTGTGTAAACGTCTATGATAGAGAGATCTGAATAGGCGAATAAGCAGTTCGAGAGAAAGCTTTTTAAGATTAAATCATAAAATCAACTTAAGTTCTTAATGCTTAATTGTTAGAGTAGAAATTATTTGCGTGAGCGATAACTATACTTTGTGCAATTAAAGATTTGAGTATAACGAGAGTTCATCTTGATTACCTTTTAAGTCGTTCAACAATGCAAGTGATATTTAGACCTTCTGATCGACATGTAAGCTGATCCAAGTAGGTGCACCTTTTAATATTATTGTCATAAAAATCATTTTTACTTTCGTCTTCCGACGAACCTGCCCCGGTCATACCGGATTCTTTTCGATTAATCCTGAGGGATTACTAACATATTTTACTAACTTTTGCAAAGTGACAATTCGGTCACAAAACCCCCCTCTTACTTGAACTACTTTATTTTAACAATTGCTTTACTTAGTCCTTGTGATCGACCTCGGATTTACCAAGTCTACTATGCTGCATACGATCAGGTTCACTGCCTGTGAGTGTGTTGTGGTCAGTCTTTTTGGTAGTTCGTGTTTATAAATTTTATTACTCGATTTCACACATCAAATCTCATTTGACTTTTGAGAATCAATGCGTGTAATTTTGAATCAGGAGTAGAATAGAGTGTCTTTCTAAAAAAAATAAGTTGCATCTTAACTTCAAAATCGATAACTACTCCTATTTGCTTGTGATGGTAATTCCAAACCATATAAAATGACTTAAGTATAAAATCAAGGGAAAATATTCGTGAATATCTAAAAACTAACGGAAAAAAAAGAAAAAAATTAATAAGAAAAAATTTAATAAGCAGTAATATTAATAAAGAAAATGTACCTTTGAAAATCATCATCGTCGTCATCCTTGTCAGTCAAATGTAAAACCTAATTCCTTTTTAATATTTTTCATCCAAATTCGACAATTAAATCTAACTTTTAAAAAACAGATCATAAAAATATATATAAAAAAATAGGTAGAAGAGATCACCAATAATAATTAACCAATAATAATTAAAATAAAAAACTCATAGTTATACAATGAAACCATCGTCAAACCAATATTTGGTTACACAAAACAAACAATTAAGGTGGAGTTTTAAGATATGGATATGGATCAAAAAGTAATATACCCAACTATATAAACAAATTAAATGTTATATTTGGCTTATTAACGATATTGGGTGGTGGTGGCTAGCTAATGTAACAACCCTACTTTTTTAAATATCATATATGAGCTAGTTATGTTGCCTATGATCTCGCAAGCCATAGTTATACTTAAAGCTAGTAGATAATGCCCTAAATTAGCAATCTAAAGCTATTGTTCAATTCTAAATAGGAATTATAAAGTACCATTTAACAAAAAAATTTATTTATGATCAATCAGATTATCTAAACAATAATGTAAGTCTCACAAGTTGAGATAACCATCAAAAATCCTTACGAAGGTCCAACAATTTGATCATTTAGCTAATCTAAGTAAAATTTGGTCACAAAAATAAAATTTCTAATTCAAAACATGTTATAAGTTCTTTTGCGCATAAAAGCGTTTAAATCATAATAAGTATATATATATACATACATATATGCTTAAAATAAATACAAGTTTATAATCAAAGGCTTATGTAACATATTAGAAACACAAAAATGTATACATACAAGCATATATACATATGCACATATTAGAACAAACATCAACTTATAACTACAAACTAACACATTTAACCTTACAAAATATATATACACTTACACCTAACATACATACACATTATATACAAC
>CM067175.1:98106957-98183996 GCA_034093135.1 Erigeron breviscapus
TTGGCCATTACCATTTGAGTTGATGTGTGATGCTAGCGATTTTGCCTTAGGGGCCGTTTTAGGCCAAAGGGAGGATAAACATTTCCGCCCTATTTTCTATGCTAGCAAGACCTTGAACCCCCAACTAAATTACACCACTGACAGTTGTAAAGTGGTGTATGCTTTTGATAAGTTTCGTCCCTACTTGGTCCTTAACAAGACCATTGTTTATACGGATCATTCTGCCCTAAGGTACTTGTTTTCCAAACAAGATGCCAAGCCCCGTCTCATCCGTTGGGTCTTGCTTTTGCAAGAATTTGACATCGAGATAAAGGACAAAAAGGGGGCTGAAAATGTGGCAGCCGACCATTTAAGTAGGCTCGAAAACCCTCACCGTGAGGAGTTGCAAGAGCATGAGATTAATGATGATTTTCCTCATGAGTTTTTGATGCAGATTGAGGAAGGACCTTGGTATGCCGATATTGCTAACTATCTTAGTGCAGGTTTGCTTCCCGAGGAGTTGACAAAGCAAGAGAAGAAGAAGTTCTTTTCTGAAATTAAACATTATTTTTGGGATAAACCATTTTTGTTTAGAGTATGTGCAGATGGCATGATAAGGAGGTGTGTGTCGGAAGATGAAACTCGACAAATTCTAGATGCTTGTCACCACGGGCCAACCGGTGGTCATTATGGACCGTCTGTCACCGGTAAGAAAGTGTATGATGCTGGATTCTATTGGCCAACGATCTTCAAGGAGGCGCATACTTTAGTTGAGGTATGTGATGTGTGTCAAAGACAAGGTAACATTTCCAAACGAGATGAAATGCCTCAAAACTTTATTCAGGTATGTGAAGTTTTCGATGTTTGGGGCATAGACTTTATGGGACCTTTTCTTCCATCGAATAGGAATTTGTATATCCTTGTTGCTGTCGATTATGTTTCTAAATGGGCCGAGGCTAAAGCCTTGCCAACGAATGATGCACGTGTTGTCATTCACTTTTTGAAACAGCTTTTCTGTAGGTTTGGAGTGCCCAAGGCCTTAATAAGTGACCGTGGAAGTCATTTCGCGAATCACCAACTCGCTAAGGTGCTAAAGAGGTATGGTGTCACTCACCGTTTTTCAACCTCTTATCACCCGCAAACGAGTGGCCAAGTTGAAAATACTAATAGGGCATTAAAGAGAATTCTTGAAAAAACCGTAGGAGATAACCCAAAGTCTTGGTCTACCAAGCTTGATGATGCTCTATGGGCATTTAGGACCGCCTACAAGACACCGATTGGGACTACCCCATTCCGGTTGCTTTATGGCAAGACTTGTCATCTTCCTATTGAAATTGAGCATAAAGCCTTTTGGGCGCTCAAGAATTGCAATTTGGACCTAGTGGAAGCCGGTGAGTTGAGATCAATGCAATTAAATGAACTAGATGAACTTAGGTTGCATGCTTATGATAATTCTAGACTTTACAAGGAACGAACCAAAGTATGGCATGACCGTAGGCTTAGAAAGAAGGATTTTAAAGCCGGAGACAAAGTTTTGTTGTTCCTTTCTAAGTATAGGTTTAAGCAACCCAAGTTGACATCTAGGTGGACCGGGCCTTTTGTGATCAAACATGTCTATCCGTCTGGTTATGTTGAATTGTTTAAATCGGATGGAGCTACTTTTATTGTTAATGGTCACAGGTTGAAGCTTTATCATGAAGAAGAGGAAAATGTGGGAGTCGTCTTTGACGAGCTTCCATTTTTCGAAATGAATCAATAAGCATGGCATGAGTCTAGCTAAAGACTCATTAATAAATTAAGCGCTTCTCGGGAGGCAACCCGTGTGTTTTCATTTCATTTTTCTTTATTTTGTTTCTTATATTAAAAAACCCAAAAACATTTGAAAAATCGAAAATACCAAAAAGATTTTTGTTTTCTTAGTTAGGTTTTGTTATTTTTCAATTTTTATAGCTTGTAATTGAGATGTGCAGGTCCCGAAGTGTTTGAGATGCGTTACGGTAAGTTAAAACGAGCCAAGGTAAGTTCAAAGTGTGCAAAAGGCAGAGGTGCGCCGCACCATGTAAGAGGTGCGCCGCACATGGGGTGTTACAAAATTTAGTGAATTCTCTGATTGATCTGTGCGCCGCACCAAGTATGGGGGTGCGCCGCACCACCTGTATTTTGACCGAGTTGACTTTGTTGACTTCTGTTGACTTTTGAGGATTGGGTTGAGATTTTGTGTAGGGCCGAAAATATCACTATTCTATCCTTATACTCTGAATCTTTTTCCCCCTTTGTTTTGAACGACCCACACACACAAGCACTTCATTGAGTTTTTATTTTCTCTCAAATCAAAATCCTCCCAACCTAAATTAAATCTTTAATTTCTATTTTTTTTTTCTTTGTTAATCTTCCAAGATGCCTAGAGGATTCTTCTCAAAGGTATGTTTCTTTCCCATTATCTATCAATGTTCATGTATGTAATTCGAATTTAAGTGGGTTTTCAAAATTGATGTGATTAAAGCAAAATTACTTGAATCTTATGAATGGGTTTTGTTTGTAATTGAGGATACTTAATTTGTACAAGTAATTTTTGCTACAATTAAGAAATTCGGATTAGGGTTTTGAATTTAATTTAGGGGTTTCGATTGTAAGAGGTTTGGGAAGGTTAATTGATGTTTAAATTGGTCAAAATTAGTGTTGATCTGGATTAATTTTATGATTTTGGACCAAATTGTGGTTAGGGTTTGTGGATTTTGAGAGTTGACTTGGGTTGACCTCTGATGATGTTTTAAGTTTTATATATTGTTTAAATTTTCGAGGGAAGATTGATCATTGGTGAATCAAGAAATCTTAAATTATTGAAATTTTTCTGAAAAATAGTTGAGTGCGCCGCACCATTTTGGAGGTGCGTCGCATATCGGGGGCACAAGATTTCTGAAAAGCGAGCAGGTGCGCCGCACCTTGTGAGTGGTGCGCCGCACCAAGCCTGCATAATGGTCGATCTTGTTTGTTTTGTTTCTTGTGTCTCACGTTTGTTTTGTTTTGATGTTTTGTGTTATGAAAACAGAAAGGAAAGGCAGTTGAAGGGTCAAGTGGTGATGAATTTGTTCCGGGAATTCCACGTGGCTACAATTTTACAGAACCGAACCCGAATGACAACCACAGATACCGAGACGGTTCAGTTGTTTTAGGTGTGAAAAGCCACCCGGTAGAGCCGCACGAATGGTTGCAATTTCCTGGAGTGACGGGGAATGAAAGAGTGCATTACTTGAACCGACTTCAGGATTTGAGGTACAAACATGTCATGGAACCAAAGGTTATATCGTGGACCGATTTTGAAAAAGTGAATTTGAAAGCACCTATTCAGAAAATGTTAACTTGTAAGAATAGGAATGCTAATGGTGAGATTAAGACCTACAAAATGTGGGAAAAGGTCTTCAATTGTGATATGACACCGGTTAGAGAGTGGTGTCTTGAGTTTTTGAGTACCCTTCGGGTTGATACAAATTTGAAGTTTGATGACTTTTTACAAGGAAAGTAATTCACTTTCGGGCTGGGGGTACTCAAAGGCATTGCACAGTGCCTGAGTTTGCCTATTTGACTGGGATGGTTTCGGGGAATGAGTTTATGACAAGGATGTGACTGGGTTTGGTAATGATAAGAGCACTAAGGATTTTTGGTTTGAGATTGGGGGTAGTGGTAAGTTAGCTATGGCGGTTAGCAAGGTATCGGAAATTCAGGTACCTATTCTGAAGGTCATTCATCGTATGATTACTCATTGCTTTTTGGTTCGTTCTGATCATAACGAGAAGGTGTCTCCTACTGATGTTTGGTTGATGAGATTGTTCTATGAGGGTGCTCCGTACACTTATGCTTGTGCACCATATGTTCTAGCTAAGTATCTTGTTTCCCATAAGGATCGTGAGATAGTTTGTGGAAATTTCATTTCTCATGTTTATGCTATGTTGGGATATGATACAGCAAGGAATACTAGGGCTATGGTTAGGATACCTTGTGCTCGTTTTGGTTTGGATGACTTAGCGGGGTTTGGTTTGATTTATCAGGTGGATGGGACGGATGTTTTTGTTGGTGATTTGCCTGAAGATCAGAGGCCTGTTGGGAAACGGCGTAGGGAGGATGGTTCTAGTGCACCTCAGTTTGGGGGAGGTTCTTCTTCATCATCTGCTTTTGATTTCTCTTCTTTGCAGGGATCGATTTTTGGCTTGGAGAGTACTACTGACATGCTGCTTGATAATGCCCGGACGGCCAATAGTATGCTTAATCGTGTTTTGGATCAGCAGGAGCATTTTCGTCCGATGTGGCAGAGGCAGTATGAGCAGCAATATGAGCAGCAGTACAGAGATGTGGACGAGGATGAGCGCCCTGATCTTCCTACTTATACTCCTCCAGAGATAGTACCTCCTAGTCAGGGTACTTTTGATTACCTTTTTCCTCAGCAGGGGTATCAGCAGGAGGAGTATACTTACCAACCTCCCCAGTTTGATCCTTCCACCATGGCGATAGGTTTTGGTACTTATACGCCACAGGGAGACGAGGCTGGAGGACGATCCACGATGGGTACTCCTAACATTGTTCCTAGTGGAGATTGGTTTGCAGAGGCCCGTAATCCTGATGGAGCAGATAGTGCTCCTTCCTGCTTTCCTCCTCCATGATATCTTGATATTGATGATGGTGCGTTTGTTGATGGCGGTGCCGGTTACCTTGGGCATTGAGTCATCGTGAGTATGTTGGTTTGATCTTGGCACTTCAGACTTTATTGGTTACACGTTTCATTCTTTATTTTTATTTTTCATTTGGTTTGTAATCGCCTTTGTTGGCACCTAAACGATTTCCTCTTCCGCACTTAGTTTAGTTATTTGATTTTGTATGATTGAACAATAAGTATGGGGGGAGGGCTTGGTGATTTCTTATATTTATGTTCTGATGCTTAATGATGATGTTTTAGCTTTCTTTTGGTTGTGTTTTATGCATTTAGAAAGGTAGCGATTCGTGTGCATATGCTGGCAGTAAGTTCAGCGCCCATTCATTTTGAGACGATTCTACCGAGCATGAGAACATTACCAAACATCCGGCAAGTTTTCATGATCTTTTCTTCTTTTGTTTTTTTTTGCTTTTACCTATTTCCCATAGATTGTCTTTAGTTCGTTGTACATTGAGGGCATTGTACAACTTAAGTATGGGGGGGAGGTAAATAGGCGAAAGCCGGATGAATTTTGAGACATTTTTTGAACTTTTGCTTGCTTGTCCATATAGTTGAATTACTTTTGTCACTTAAGATTTAATCATGCTAGTAATTGAACTATAAATTCCTTTGGTTAACACTTTTTAAATTCGTGAAATGTGTTTTGAGTGATCGATTAGGCAAATCCCTTCTGGATTGATTACATGACTAGCACACTTCTATCCCAAAACACCAAATATGTAAGGATCTTGATTCATTTATAGATTGGCTAGGTGTTACGGTTTTGGTTTGGTTAGTCTTGTAAATTTGTCCCTCTCGTAGGCTTTTGGATTTATCCGGAAGTAAGGGTCTCTTTTAGAGCTCTGAGCTATGATGTGCAAGTTTGAGGTTAATTCATTCCATTTCCGTTTATTATTTCTTTGATATGAGTGTGCCGGTGATTGCGTTGATTCTAGAACTTGGCCTAGTTGATCGTTCCGTGGTTGCTAGATGATAAAGAGGTAAATTAGGATTAAAACCGTGTTTTCTTTGTTTATTCACCCCTTGTTATGTCATTATTGTTAAACCATGTTTGTGTGCATGTGTTTTTGTAGCTAATCACATCGGTTAGTGAATTTCCTTTGTTTAAACCCGTGTTGCACTCATTTTTAGTGCAAAGAACTTTTAGATAACCTGTTGCGCCTCACCTTTTCGTTTGTGTTAAATTCACTTAAATATTTAACCTTTCCTCCCCATACCGATAGTCGAAATCCTTGGTTGATCATTAGTTGCCTATGCTAGTTGGATGGTTTGGGGTTGTCGTGGTTGTGTCGGGTTGGTATATTTCCGTTTATTGGGGGTAGATTGATGTCGTCATGATTATGGATGAAGCCTAGATTATTCCGATTAGTAAGAGTTTTGATTTGTCAACATGTTTCAAAAGTTATAAAAAGGGGATACCAATTAGGCAGGGTAAAAGTAGTTCATTTAAAAAAAAAAAAAAGAGAAAGAATGAAAAGATTGAAAATCAGAAAAAGAAAAAAAAAAAACGAACTTGGACTGTCAGTTGGTATTTCCCTCATTTTTGTCAAATCAAGTTAAGTTGGTAGTTAGTTTAAAACCAACAAAAGGATTCTTGAATTGTTCATATTTTCATTTGAAGTTGGCAATGTTCGTTTAAGCCAACATTGGTAAGACATGGTGGTTAGAAGTCGTTTGAAGGTAGTACACCACAATGGTGTCGGTTTTTATCGGTCTATTGGGGGAGAACGTCTTTTGGGCTTTGGATAGATGGCAACTAGTGATATGGGTTGTGTTGGACTAGACTATTTGTAAAACTTTGTTAATTGTTTGTGTTATCTCTTTTTAACACCGATTATATCTCAAATTTCCATACACAATTGTTAATGACCCTTGTAAGCCTTCAGAAATGTACATTACAACCGTTTAATTACCTCTTTTGATAGACGTTTATGGTGCTTGCGCCGTGACGATGAAGGAACGATTCTAGTACAAGCCTATGGTTAAAATATATGCATCACGACTAGGCTTCGAGTGATTGATATAATATTTCAACCCAATAGTTTGTTAGTTGGAGAAAGTTAGTTGAGATGTTCTTCTTTCATTTGATTAAAGTGCTTAGTCGTGTTTTCAAGGCTTGTAGATCATTCGAATATTGTCAAACATTTCAATTTTCATTTAAGATTAAAACTGCTTAACCACTCTTCCTTGTTTTCCAACTTTCATGGTTTAGCTTCTTTTTGATTATTGTCGTGTTTCTGCAATTGAGAACCAAGGGAAAGTTTGTTTTGAAATCTGAATTTGCTTGAGGACAAGCAAAGCTTAAGTATGGGGGAATTTGATATGTCCAATTATATATACATTCCCATATCGTTTCTAAGTCATTTTAAGCTTAATTGTATGTAAATTACATGTATATTCGATGCTTTGATGGTATTGTTAGTGATTGCAAGCTTAGAACAGGTAAAATGGTGAGAAAGGGCTTTTGGATGGCTAAAAGATGCATTTGGATGGTTCGTGTACGTGTACGAGAAGAAACGAGTTGAAAATTACAAGTTTTGGAGAAAAAGAGAAGAAGTGCGTCGCACCAATACCTTGGTGCGTCGCATAAGTTGATCAGAGAAATTGGAAAATTGAGAAAGAGGCGAGGTGCGACGCACCAATCCTCTGGTGCGCCGCATATCGGGCATGGAAGAATTTTGGAAACAAGGCAGGTGCGCCGCACCTGGCAATTGGTGCGCCGCACCTGGCAATTGGTGCGCCGCACCTGTAGGTCGGTTCAGCAAGGGCTTTTTAGTAACACTATAAATACAAGACCAAAACCCCCCATTGGAGACACTTCTTCTTTCAGCCGATTTTAGGGTTTCTTGAGGCAATATTCAGCAGCTTTTACCTTCTCTAAGATCTAAGGGTTGCTCAAGAGTTTCAAGGCATTCAATCATCGATTTCTTTAGCTTTTCATTGTCTTTCACACTTTGGTACAAGATGTTTATTCTTTCTTTTGCTATTTGTGATTTATTTATGATTATGTCAGGCTAAACACTTCATCATCTACCGAGATGAAATAACACAATGAATATTGGTTGCATATTATTTTGAATTCAAGTTGATTATTAAACGTTTCATCAAGATCTTAATGTATTGAATTCTTATTATTTATTCTATTGTTTGTTGATAATGTATAAATGGTTTTAATGGTAGTTAATTCCAGGAGTGCATTGTTCTAGTTGATTTGGTAGAATCAATAGGTGTTAATTCGTGGTAGCGAGTTGATAAACAACAATAGGTAAGAGAATTCAATGTGTTAACGGTTTGGTAGAATCGATAGGTGAAATTGTTTAATCATAACAAAACAAATTAATCGGATAGGGAGATCTTAATAGGGAAGGTGGTAGCCGGATCTTTAGGATTGAATTAATTGGTTAATGAGATCGGGTAGGGTAATGAGCTAGGAGGCCTACTAGTGAGTTCCTTGTCTTAACTTAGTTATCGGAATCAACATATTTGAATTGGCTTTGACCTTAATGCAACCAAAATGAAATGTGTCATGGAGTCGAGGTAGATGATCTTTTAAATTCTTGGTTTCAACAACAAAATTCTCTTGCGATTAATCCTACGGGATTACTAACAATTTTAACTAACTTTTGCAACGTGGCAATTCGGCTATAAAACCCCCCTATTTTCTGTATCACTGTATTTAACAATTGCTTATAAAAGTCCTTGTGTTCGACCTCGTACTTACCGAGTAACTATATTGCATACGAACGGGTACACTGCCCGCAAGTGTGTAGTAGACAGTAGCTAGGTAGTTCGTGTTATAAATTTAAGACTCGAAATTACACATCAGTCCTCGAAGTTCGATCATTCATACGGTAGTAAAAATGGATAAACCAACAGTATGGGTGTCTACACGGAGACATAAAATGTGTGAAAGTCAAACAAAGTTTCATCACGATTCTTGGTTTCTTGCGAGCTTCTAACTCTAGGGTTGGGGCATCCATTCCTCGGTTCCTTAAAATTCCTCTTGATTAGAAACTTCAAAAAAGAGAAAGGTTACGAATGTCGCTCACTTCTTGAGACGACTGGAGATTAATCGCATGTAATCGTTACGGGCTGTCAATCTTGCCTAGATCAATACTAAATAATGGGATGATAATAAGAATGGCAATACGGAGGTGTAAAATGAACAAACGGCTCGTAACGTTAGTTACAATAAAGGCGGTAAGAAACGTTGGAATATCGATTGTTTGTGACTACTCATTTCCATTGGTCACTTGGTGTACTTTCCTTTATCGTTTGCTTTCTCAATTAAAGAAACGTCTCAATGGCTTCTCGCCTATCTTTATCTTTCTTCAGTTTGAAGTTGGACACGCTTGCCGCTACTTGAATCTATTGACTTCGTTTGTGATTAATCACTTGTTAAGGGATTACCCCCTTAACAAGAGTGATACTAGCCCATTATGCCAAGTTGCACTAAAATTGCGAAGGTACATCTTCGTAGTATCTCATTTTAGGGTTTTCCAATGTCGTCCTTGTTGCTTTATGGCGTTCGAGGGAAACATGAATTGTATGATGATAGTTCCATCTTGTTCCTCATACATACTTTTGTTCTTCGATTTCGCCCTTATTTTTCCAAAGTCACCTCTTTCATTATTCGCTAAGTCATATCGTTACCAATTTCTCTTGCTTTTGCCGATATTGGCTATCAAATCGTTTTAAGGTACCTTTAATTACTTCCTTTTTACGCTAGAAGGACCATTATCTATGATTCATCACCGACAAATCTCTTTTAACATCGCACATATAGCCTATTCGGTTTCTTTGCTATACCTACGCATTCCTCATGATAGGACTTACACAATCCTTATGCTCTTAAGTAATCATATCACGCCATCATTTCAAGGTAAATACTTCGATGTCCTTATTCGTATGAACTCCTCCTTTAAAATAATCCTTCTTAGGTCCTCCTGACCTCTACAAAACTTTCAATTACTTTGCTCCCCTGAGCCTCATATCCATTTTCAGCTTTCTACGCTAAGCTTCTTTTCAAATACAATAACCTAATGTCCTTAGAAATTGTGATATAATATAATTTAGGGGAGACATCGGTTACTGTATCCTTTTCTCAACCATTCGGTTTTCTCCATTTTCCTTTCGTTTTCTTATGGGTCACCATACTCCTTACCGTTTCGTCACTCAAATCCATCTCTAACTAGAGTAATCGTCGTCTTGAACAGCACACAGGCAGTCGCTGGTCCTTGCAGTTATCTCAGGGGTACTTGTCAGATCATGGTGATACGGATCCTTTAATCCTAACTCATCACAATTGCGAATTATCCTTATCACCCTTCCGTTCAGACATTCCATAACTAGCTCTTCACGGGGTTTGTTAGTTGTTTGAAACTTAGTTCAGCGATCAACTTCCTTGATCGTCGCGGTAGTATGTGCCTTGAATTCTAGCGTCGTATTCCTTACTTGCTTTCACTATTAACTTTAGCAATTCCATGTTGTTTTCTCCTGCACTCTTCTTGGGCGCACTACTCCTTGGGTCGATGGTCCTTGATGATTAACCATGTGTTGCAAATTGTTTTTCACTCAGATTCATCTTGTTTTAACTTACCTCCCTACGACCATTGGCCTTGAGGGGATACTCTTCACGACTCCCCGCGCTTCTAAACTCGGGTGTTGAGCGTATATCGCTTTCTCTTGGCTTAGTTGATATGTTCTACTAATAGCTTGTCTTTCGATAGAGGTTTTCCAGTTGATATTCAGAGAATAACGTGTGGAGTGCCGTAAGGATGAACGCTACCGGAACTACATCTGGTAAATGGCGTCAATGCCTTCACTTCATTTGTTTGAGTCAAATGACATTTATTCTCTTCATATTCTACTCCAAATCATCTTCAATGATGCTAGTGAATAACTCTTCTTGAAAGATAAAGTAAGATCTTGCGCTTCATACTCCTTGTTCGAGTATCTACTTTTGCTGTGATTACCCCCTTAACATTTTTCCTCTAGAAAAATGTAAGGGATTTTCCTACTTTTCACTTTATCTCACCATCCTTGATGATCTTCAATTCGCCAAGTTCCTGATTCCTTCATGTAGCAAATATCCGTTTGCTTTGGTGTTTTGAAAAAGAAAAGGATAGCTCAGAATCCTTTTTTTTGTTACTCTTCCATCTTTAGGGTTACTCGACACATCCTAGTTATCTTATTGCCCTTAATTAGTTTTCTTCTTCCAATTACCTTCATTTTCCAGCATTGCTAGTGATCTCCTCCAAGTTTTAGGGACGTCCTTGTACTTAACCAAAAGTGACCTTCATGTCACACAACCTTCCTTTCGTCGGCCGCTCATTTTTTTTTCCTTTTGGTCGATCAACATAGATAGGGAAGGCCTTCAATTCTTTCTCCAAGTAAAGCTTAGTATACTCTTCGCTTGTGCTTCCATGTACTTTGACTTATACACCACAAATCTTCTCCTCCTACTTTATGTACATTATTCAATAACATCTTCTATGCTATGTAGTTATCCCAAGTATTTCACTTATGGACGGCCAATGTCTCACGTCTTTCGTATCCCTTGATGTCGCAGGCAAGGGCAGGGTTCTAGTTACTCGATTTTGCCATTGCGGAGTGTTACGTAAGTGAGTGGTGTGTTGTTAGGGTACTAACCTTTGAAGAGAAACGGTGATGATCATTACTTTGAATAATCAAGAATATAGAGTTTGGTTTCGAATGAATGAAATAGAAAATATAAAAACCAAAGAATCATTAAGGCTCGAATTAAACTCCTTGCGCGAGTTAAAGAAATCACTTCTTTGTCTTTCATTGCCCAATGGACTCCAACTTTCAATGACGTCAATATATGTCGCACCGACTTAGATAATATAGATAGATGTTCGCGTATATGTGTTAGAATAGAAATATCGCACCAAATTTCAGGGTTACTGTAACATCCCAACTTTTCTTTAAGATTTGACTAACGCCGTTAAGTCAACTTTGTGTGTGTCGAAAAGTCTAGTGTGAATATATGCATATACGTAGTTAAAGTGTGTTATGTGTGAGGCTTGGAAGCCTAAATATTAATGTAGTATAAATGTGTGAAATATGAAGGTTTATGTCTATGTAGTGACATCTAATGAAGGACTAATGTTGTATATGGTCAATAATGCAGTTTGTGACCAATAATGAAGGGTTTAGAAGTCCAGGGGCTGATTTTGACATAGGTTGAAATCAAAAAACGGGATTAAGGGTTTAGGGCTGCCATTAGATGTGATTAAGCAGCCATTAGTAATTAACAAAGCAATTAAATCCTTTCTTTAATCCTAAAGCAGTTATTAGAGCATTTGATCAACGAATTGGTGTTGTAATTGATCGATCATCTAAACAAGCAGGTAATTATTGAATCATTGAATGTATTTTCGAGATCTAAGGTCGAATTATATGGATTCAAATCTGATTTTTAAAGGAGTTTTCAAAGAATTAGTGTTTAATGGTGTTTTGATTAATTAACGTTCAAAATGGTGTCAATCGAGTCCTTAGCCGATTTGGTTGATTAAAGGGTGTTTACTGGTGTCAAATACATGTTTTGGAAGAAGTTTTGATGAGTCATTTATTGGAAAATCGAAGATTTTGGTCTGTTTATGAAAAACTGTCGAGCAGGGATGAAACGAAGATAACCTTCGTTTCTATCTTCGTTTTCACTAAATTCGTAAACTAGAAAGCAGAACGAAAATGAAGTTTAAATTCGTTTAATAGCCTATCTTCGTAAAGTGTGAATTAAGTTCGTAAGAACAATGTTTGAAGTTATCTTCGTAAGATCAAATATATTCGTAAGAAGCTATATTCGTAAAGTAGAACGAACGAAGATAAAGTTCGTACGAAGAATAATTCGTAAGAAGCTATATTCGTAAAGTAGAACGAACGAAGATAAAGTTCGTACGAAGAATAACTTCGTAAGTTAAGTTCGTACGAAGTCTAAATTCGTAAGAAGCTATATTCGTAAAGTAGAACGAACGAAGATAAAGTTCGTACGAAGCTAAATTCGTAAACTAGAAAGCAGAACGAAAATGAAGTTTAAATTCGTTTAATAGCCTATCTTCGTAAAGTGTGACTTAAGTTCGTAAGAAGGAGTGTTATCAAATTCGTTGGCTAAATTCGTAAACTAGAAAGCAGAACGAAAATGAAGTTTAAATTCGTTTAATAGCCTATCTTCGTAAAGTGTGAATTAAGTTCGTAAGAACAATGTTTGAAGTTATCTTCGTAAGATCAAATATATTCGTAAGAAGCTATATTCGTAAAGTAGAACGAACGAAGATAAAGTTCGTACGAAGAATAACTTCGTAAGTTAAGTTCGTACGAAGTCTAAATTCGTAAGGTGTAATTCTGGAATTTTACGTAACCAGTCTTAAGTTCGTACGAGGGTCCATTTAAGGTCCTAAATGACTTATACTTTATATGTTAATGAACGATAGGTGTCGGAGGTTACTGATAAGCAGTATTAGCTACTTGTTTGTGCGCGTGTACTTCTATCAGGTAAGATACACTACTTTGTCACGCTGGGGGATCAACTAAAAGCTGGTTTCAAATCATATACACTTCCATTCGGTACCTTATAATTGCATGTGGGCATATGGGTTACTTGGGAGGTATTATGGGTTATGCAGTTGACCATGAGACCTGAGATGCAGTCCCTATTGTAGTGTAATGCAGTATTGATTAATGCAGTATGTAGCTATGCAGTTGATGTAGTTTAATGAAGTATCTTTATATGCATAATGTATAGAAATGAAGTTGATGTGTGATATGCATGCTTGACTTGTACGCCTAGTTCACTAGACTTGCTAGGTTGCTATGTCACTTGCACGTTTAAGGATCCAAACGTAATGAAGTTAAAGTGTGTGAATGTCTAGGAATGTGTGTTACCTAGACTATATGTGTGTGAATGTTTGGGAATGCAGGGACCCAATCTATATGTGTGAAATTGAGCTCATAAAACAGATGCAGTGAAAAGTGTTAAGCTTAACCCGTACTAGCCTTAGCCGGGCGAGTGCGTAGATGCAGTTGTTGCTTGGGTGGCTCCTCGCAACATGGTCTTTATAACGCAGGGCGAGTAATACGAGGGGTTTGACCAACCTCCATATACGGATTACTCAAGGATTGGCTTGCCATTCCTTAACGACGTAAGATGAGAAGTCTTTTGACTAACCATCCAGTCGGGTGTGATGCAGGGCACACTTATATGCAGTTAACGAAGATACGTGTGACTATGTGTGAACTAATAATGCAGATAACGAAGATATGTGTGATAATGTGGGAACTAATGCAGGATAGGCACATTTAGGATGATTATCCTAATTGATACGAAGTTGAAATGCAGTATATGTGTGAACGTGTGATGTGTGTTGTGCCTAATAAAACTTGTCTAATAATGAAGATTGTTTTAATTGGACAAATGCTTTTAAATTAAGTGTTATCTTACTTAGCTATTCTTATAGCTAACACTTGTTTCTTAATGTGGTTGTTCCCTCAGGTTTAGCTTGATGGAATCTAGATGCAGGACGTGTGAGCTTGGGTAGATGCAATGCAGGAGCCTTAGCTACCCTTAGACGATGCTTACTTTAGACATTCGTTACATTTCGTATTTAATGTCGAATTTATGTAGTGACGTGTGAACGGTTGTTTTATGTTGGGCAACCGTTGGGTTTTCATTTGAACTATTGTTTGATATGGCATGTAACACCAAATAAATGCAGAAACCGAAATGTTTTTATCGGTTTTGACTTTTACAGTCTTTACTTCCGCAATTTAACACCGTTAGGTGAAAAGTTTTTGAAAACCCATATTTTTAAACGACGGGTGTTACAAGTTGGTATCAGAGAAGTAGTTTAAGTGAACCAAGGCCTATTGACCATAGGATTTGGACTTAAACTTAAGGTGTGCATGCTAGGTACGTAGGATGCCTTAGCTAGAGATGACATGTGATGTAGGATGGGTTGGGATGAGTGCGAGTGTTGTAGGGCTTATGAGGTGTTTACGTTACGAAGTTATGTTTTAGCCTTATCTCGACGAGCTTTTGTTTTATTTTACGCTTATCGACTCCACCATTTTATTGAAGGAAAATGGTTAACACTCGCAACCGCAACATCCAACGCGACGGAGCTACTGCTAGCGTTACTCCACCTGTCCATCCGGGTGCAGGCGCTTCTAATGCTGCTAATGCTGCGGCTAATGTTAATGTGAATCGTGTGAACCCCCGCCGTGTTAATCAACCAGGCTCATTGGGTCCGATGCCTCCACCACCTGGCAATCCTCCGAGAGTTAACGATGTAGCGGTGGATCAGATTCCCAATCAGATGGAGATGTATAATCTTGTGCTAACTCTTCAGGCCCAGTTGGCCCAAACGCAAGAACAGTTGAATCAGGCGTTGGCAGCTAACGCAGAAGGAACTGGTAACAGTCACTCTGTGCCTTCTCACCACACTGAGCCACCAGTCGATGATGTTGTTATTCCTCATGCTAATGTTAATGTGGTTCCTCCTATTGATGTTCACGCCCCTCGATTCAAGTTTGAAAGTTTCCAGAAGTGTGGAGCTCAGAAATTCTATGGAACACTTAATGCAGTAGGTTGCATGGAATGGCTTGATGATACTGAGATGGTTTTTGAAGCTTGTGATTGTCCCGAGGATAAGAAAGTGTTGTGTGCTAGTAGGATGTTGAAAGAAGGTGCTCGAGACTGGTGGAAGAGCATTACTATTTCGATGACTCCGGCTATGGTAACTGCTATTACGTGGGCTGACTTTAAGCAGAAATTCATTGAGGAATATATTGGGGTACATGAGCAGCGTAAAATGGAAAAAGAGTTCCGTGCTTTGACAGCTGAAGTTGGCAAAATTAATGATTATGCTCGTTCCTTTATGGAGAAGATGAAGTTCGTAGGCCATCTGTTCCGTACTGATGCGGATCAGGTTGCTTGCTATGTTGATGGTTTGCCTCCGAGTTATCGAGGTATCTGCAGGCAGCACAAGACTCTGACTGAAGCAATCAAGGAGTCTAAAAAGCTTGACGATGATTTTGCTTCGGACAAGAAAGTAGTTGAGAAAGTCGACGACAAGAAAGTGGGATTTAAAAGAAGATCAAACTGGTCCTCTAATAACAATAATAATAAGAAGTTCCGTGGAAATTCTAGCTCAAGCGGTGACAAGGATAAAAAGAAGAATGGTTCATGGTGTACTTTTTGCAAGACAATTCATGAAGGGCATTGTACCGACAAGACAAGAAGGTGCCATAAGTGTGGGAAGTCGGGACATCTTGCCACTGAATGTAGGGACAAGACTCGTTGCTACAAGTGCCAAGAAACGG
Source organism: Erigeron breviscapus (assembly GCA_034093135.1). Classification (NCBI taxonomy): domain Eukaryota; kingdom Viridiplantae; phylum Streptophyta; class Magnoliopsida; order Asterales; family Asteraceae; genus Erigeron; species Erigeron breviscapus. The sequence continues at coordinate 98,122,982 of CM067175.1, forward strand.
GTCATCTCATTGCCGATTGTCCACAGATGAAGAATGCTGGAAAGAAGACCGCCACGACAGCAACAAAAGTGAGAGCTCTTCAAATGACGGTTGATGACGCAAGGAACAACGATGAAGTGGTAAGTGGTACTTTCCTTTAATGCAAAGCCTGCCTCTGTTTTATTTGATTCAGGTGCAAATAGGTCGTTTGTGTCCACATTATTTGCTCCTAAGCTAGAGAGAGTCACTACTCCCTTAGATTGTTCATTAGAGGTAGAAATTGCTAATGGTACGGTTAATAATATACGTGTGGGATATGACGATTGTAACATTGAGATTGAAGGTCGTTCTTTTCCAGTCCAACTATTACCTACTACCTTAGGTGGTTTTGATGTAGTGATTGGTATGGATTGGTTGGCTAGAAATGAAGCTAGTATTTTATGTTCCCAAAAGATAATTCGATTGCCTATATCCGAGGGTAAAGTGATAACGGTGTATGGAGACAAGAAGAGAGGAGGAATAAAGATTATTAGTATGATGAAAGCTATTAAATGTATAAGGAAAAACAAGAGCCATTTCTTGGCTTATGTCATTGATGCAAGAAAAGAGAAGTCTTCAATCGCTAGTGTTGATGTAGTATCAAATTTCCCCGATGTGTTTCCCGATGATCTACCCGGTATTCCTCCCGATCGTGAAGTTACTTTTCAGATAGATCTTATTCCAGGTGCTACACCCGTTGCTAAAGCACCTTACCGATTAGCTCCTACAGAAATGAAGGAATTAATGACACAACTACAGGAGTTACTTGACAAGGGTTCATACAACCTAGTTCCTCGCCTTGGGGAGCTCCGGTTCTCTTTGTTAAGAAGAAGGATGGATCAATGCGCATGTGTATTGACTACCGTGAGTTGAACAAACGAACGGTCAAGAATAAGTATCCTCTCCCGAGAATTGATGATCTTTTTGATCAACTACATGGCGCTTCGTATTTTTCAAAGATTGATTTGCGGTCCGGTTATCATCAGTTAAAGGTAAAGAAGGAAGATGTAGCAAAGACAGCTTTCCGGACTAGATATGGTCATTATGAGTTTTTGGTCATGCCATTTGGGTTGACCAATGCTCCAGCCGCGTTTATGGACTTAATGAATCGGGTATGCCGCCCCTTTCTAGATCATTTTGTTATTGTGTTTATTGACGATATTTTGATCTATTCTAAGTCAGAGGATGAACACCGTGAGCATTTGAAAGCAGTTTTGGAGGTGTTGAGGGAGAAGAAGTTGTACGCAAAGTTTTCTAAATGTGAGTTTTGGCTCCGAGAAGTGCAGTTTCTTGGTCATGTTATTACATCGGAAGGTATTAAAGTAGATCCTTCAAAGATTGAAGCTGTTTCAAAGTGGGAGCAACCAAAGACACCTACCGAGATTAAGAGTTTTCTTGGTTTGGCTGGGTATTATAGAAGGTTTATTCAGGATTTTTCCCGAATAGCCAAGCCTATGACGGAATTAACAAAGAAGGGTGTGAAGTACGAGTGGACTGAAAAGCAGGAGAATGCATTCCAAACGTTGAAAAAGAAGTTGTGTGAAGCTCCTATCCTTGCCTTGCCTGAAGGTACTGATGATTTAGTGGTATTTAGCGATGCTTCTATTACGGGTTTGGGTTGTGTCTTAATGCAGAGAGACAAAGTGATTGCCTATGCTTCACGTCAGTTGAAGCCTCATGAGAAGAATTACCCTACCCATGATCTTGAGCTAGCGGCGGTTGTGTTTGCATTGAAATTATGGAGACATTACTTATATGGTACTAAATGCACACTTTACACCGACCATAAGAGTTTACAATATATGTTTACTCAAAAGGAGATGAATGTGAGACAAAGAAGGTGGATGGAATTACTTAAAGACTATGATTGTGAAATCAAATACCATCCGGGTAAAGCCAATGTAGTGGCGGATGCACTAAGTAGGAAAGTGCAAAGCTCTTCTTGTAAGTTGATGAGCATGCAAGTTCAGGCCAAGTCGGGTCTATTAGATCGAATTAAAGAAGCCCAAGAGATGGCATTAATGAAGGATAATATTGATAACGAGAGTATTGGGAAGAAGAAACGACTTGTGATGGAGACTAATAGCCGTGGGTTTAAAACATACAAGGGTCGCATTTGGGTGCCACTGCTTGGTGGTAACCGAGAGTTGATCCTTGAAGAGGTCCATAGAAGTAGGTATTCGATGCATCCCGGTGTCACCAAAATGTATGCAGATTTGAATCCGATTTATTGGTGGCCGGATATTAAAGGTGAAGTAGCTCATTTTGTAGCAAAGTGTTTGACGTGTGCAAGAGTGAAGACGGACCATCAAAAGCCGTATGGTTTGTTGCATCAATTAGACGTTCCCGAATGGAAATGGGATCATATTACGATGGACTTTGTAACGAAGCTACCTAAAACGCCGAAAGGGAATGATATGATATGGGTGATTGTAGATAGATTGACGAAGAGTGCTCATTTTCTAGCTACCCGACAAGATGTGCCTTTAACGAAGATGGCAAAGATGTACATTGATGAAGTAGTAGCGAAACATGGAGTTCCGTATCTATTGTTTCGGATCGAGACTCGAGGTTTGTGTCAAACTTTTGGAAGGGTCTTCAACGGGAGTTGGGTAGTAGAATAAATTTGAGTACCGCCTATCATCCCCAAACCGATGGGCAAAGTGAGAGAACCATTCAAACCTTGGAGGATATGTTGAGAACGTGTGTACTTGAATACGGTGGAGCATGGGATGAACACTTGAAGTTGATTGAATTTGCCTATAATAATAGTCACCATGCAAGTATTGGGATGCCACCATTTGAAATGTTATATGGAAGGAGATGTAGGACTCCAAGTTGTTGGATGGAGCCCGGTGAAAAGCAGTTGACCGGTCCCGAAATTATTGAAATTACCTCTGAAAAGGTTAATGTGGCTAAAGAAGCCTTACGTGTGGCAAGAGAAAGGCAGAAAACATATGCAGATAAGAAAAGGAGACCGATTGAGTTTAATGTGGGTGATTTAGTGATGCTGAAAGTATCACCTTGGAAAGGAGTTATCCGATTTGGAAAGAAGGGAAAGTTGAGTCCAAGATTTATTGGACCTTTTAAAGTAGTGAAGCGCATTAAAGATGTGGCATATCAGTTGGAATTACCTCCAGAATTGGATGGAATTCACAACACCTTCCATGTATCCTACTTGAGGAATGTTTAGCTGAGGAGTCGAGTGTGATTCCTATTAAAGACGTGAGTATTGACCCAATGAAGAGAATAGTAGACGAACCGGTAGCGATACTTGGAAGAAAGCAAAAGAAGTTACGCAGGAAAGTGATAGATCTTGTTTTGATAAAGTGGAAACATAATCATGGAGAAAGCTTGACTTGGGAAACTGAAGCAGTAATGAAGGAGAAATATCCCGAGTTGTTCCTATCTGATGAGATTCCGGGACGGAATCCTCTTAAGGGGGAGGTAATTGTAACATCCCGAACTTTTCTTTAAGATTTGACTAACGCCGTTAAGTCAACTTTGTGTGTGTCGAAAAGTCTAGTGTGAATATGTGCATATACGTAGTTAAAGTGTGTTATGTGTGAGGCTTGGAAGCCTAAATATTAATGTGGTATAAAAGTGTGAAATATGAAGGTTTATGTCTATGTAGTGACATCTAATGAAGGACTAATGTTGTATATGGTCAATAATGCAGTTTGTGACCAATAATGAAGGGTTTAGAAGTCCAGGGGCTGATTTTGACATAGGTTGAAATCAAAAAACGGGATTAAGGGTTTAGGGCTGCCATTAGATGTGATTAAGCAGCCATTAGTAATTAACAAAGCAATTAAATCCTTTCTTTAATCCTAAAGCAGTTATTAGAGCATTTGATCAACGAATTGGTGTTGTAATTGATCGATCATCTAAACAAGCAGGTAATTATTGAATCATTGAATGTATTTTCGAGATCTAAGGTCGAATTATATGGATTCAAATCTGATTTTTAAAGGAGTTTTCAAAGAATTAGTGTTTAATGGTGTTTTGATTAATTAACGTTCAAAATGGTGTCAATCGAGTCCTTAGCCGATTTGGTTGATTAAAGGGTGTTTACTGGTGTCAAATACATGTTTTGGAAGAAGTTTTGATGAGTCATTTATTGGAAAATCGAAGATTTTGGTCTGTTTATGAAAAACTGTCGAGCAGGGATGAAACGAAGATAACCTTCGTTTCTATCTTCGTTTTCACTAAGTTCGTAAGAAGGAGTGTTATCAAATTCGTTGGCTAAATTCGTAAACTAGAAAGCAGAACGAAAATGAAGTTTAAATTCGTTTAATAGCCTATCTTCGTAAAGTGTGAATTAAGTTCGTAAGAACAATGTTTGAAGTTATCTTCGTAAGATCAAATATATTCGTAAGAAGCTATATTCGTAAAGTAGAACGAACGAAGATAAAGTTCGTACGAAGAATAACTTCGTAAGTTAAGTTCGTACGAAGTCTAAATTCGTAAGGTGTAATTCTGGAATTTTACGTAACCAGTCTTAAGTTCGTACGAGGGTCCATTTAAGGTCCCAAATGACTTATACTTTATATGTTAATGAACGATAGGTGTCGGAGGTTACTGATAAGCAGTATTAGCTACTTGTTTGTGCGCGTGTACTTCTATCAGGTAAGATACACTACTTTGTCACGCTGGGGGATCAACTAAAAGCTGGTTTCAAATCATATACACTTCCATTCGGTACCTTATAATTGCATGTGGGCATATGGGTTACTTGGGAGGTATTATGGGTTATGCAGTTGACCATGAGACCTGAGATGCAGTCCCTATTGTAGTGTAATGCAGTATTGATTAATGCAGTATGTAGCTATGCAGTTGATGTAGTTTAATGAAGTATCTTTATATGCATAATGTATAGAAATGAAGTTGATGTGTGATATGCATGCTTGACTTGTACGCCTAGTTCACTAGACTTGCTAGGTTGCTATGTCACTTGCACGATTAAGGATCCAAACGTAATGAAGTTAAAGTGTGTGAATGTCTAGGAATGTGTGTTACCTAGACTATATGTGTGTGAATGCTTGGGAATGCAGGGACCCAATCTATATGTGTGAAATTGAGCTCATAAAACAGATGCAGTGAAAAGTGTTAAGCTTAACCCGTACTAGCCTTAGCCGGCGAGTGCGTAGATGCAGTTGTTGCTTGGGTGGCTCCTCGCAACATGGTCTTTATAACGCAGGGCGAGTAATACGAGGGGTTTGACCAACCTCCATATACGGATTACTCAAGGATTGGCTTGCCATTCCTTAACGACGTAAGATGAGAAGTCTTTTGACTAACCATCCAGTCGGGTGTGATGCAGGGCACACTTATATGCAGTTAACGAAGATACGTGTGACTATGTGTGAACTAATAATGCAGATAACGAAGATATGTGTGATAATGTGGGAACTAATGCAGGATAGGCACATTTAGGATGATTATCCTAATTGATACGAAGTTGAAATGCAGTATATGTGTGAACGTGTGATGTGTGTTGTGCCTAATAAAACTTGTCTAATAATGAAGATTGTTTTAATTGGACAAAATGCTTTTAAATTAGGTGTTATCTTACTTAGCTATTCTTATAGCTAACACTTGTTTCTTAATGTGGTTGTTCCCTCAGGTTTAGCTTGATGGAATCTAGATGCAGGACGTGTGAGCTTGGGTAGATGCAATGCAGGAGCCTTAGCTACCCTTAGATGATGCTTACTTTAGACATTCGTTACATTTCGTATTTAATGTCGAATTTATGTAGTGACGTGTGAACGGTTGTTTTATGTTGGGCAACCGTTGGGTTTTCATTTGAACTATTGTTTGATATGGCATGTAACACCAAATAAATGCAGAAACCGAAATGTTTTTATCGGTTTTGACTTTACAGTCTTTACTTCCGCAATTTAACACCGTTAGGTGAAAAGTTTTTGAAAACCCATATTTTTAAACGACGGGTGTTACAGTTACCACTCTCAAGACGTGTCGTCTAGAATATACATGGGAATGCATCCTACTAGTGTCGTTGTGTCGTCATATGGCTTTAATACCGCTCGTCTTTCATAAGTCTCCAACTTCATTCGACGTTCACATATGTTTCGCACCATTTCAGATCGAATACCAAGGTTATGCGTCGTTTCCAAGAGGATAGAGTCGCGTCACATCTTGGGTCTACAATTCTCAGAGTATATCGTCCAACATACGTGGAAAGATGCTCCACTGATGATATCGCCGTTGTCATATGTCCATAATGAATAGTGGTGTCGTAAGAAATAGGATGTGGGATAATTTCAAAAGAGCACGAGTGAACGAATATTGGATTGGAGGGGTACTTAATGACAACTTTCATACTTAGGAAATTTCTAATTTATAATGGATTTTTCAGAGACAATCACTAGTTCCCAAGCGGTCAAATCTCATCACGCAATATCTATATCAGTAGTAAGGACTAACCACATTATCATCATGTCTAGCAGGTACTAGTTCTCAACAGTCAAATCTTAGAGCATAATAACTATCCCAATAATAAGGCACAACTATATAATCATTAAATCCACACACTAGTCCTCAATTAGCTCAACCTCAGGGTGCAATAATCATCTTAATAGTAAGGCATGACTACATAATCGTCGCAATATTCACGCGCTAGTTTCAAATAGCTCAAACTTAGAGAGTAAAGGCTCTTATATCCATATCGTCCATGAGATTTCATATCAACTCGTCATGCCTATATTTTCTTTCTAAATCGATCATAAATAGTCAACGTCATTACTCAATAATTTGACCAAGTCATACTCCAAAATGATTTCGTGCCTTATAATAATCTCATTATTTTAAAGTGCATATGCTACTTAAAGTTCAACATCATAAATCACAAAGCTTTTACGCATGCATTTATCTCGCAATTTCCACTTTGCACATTCCAAACTTTCATATTGATGTTACAAGCTTTCACATTGCACATTATAACTTTCACATTGCAATCAAATCATGACCGAATTCACAAGTTATAACATATAGTAGCATGTATCAACGAATATCTCCCATTCTTAGTTTCATTTTAATTCTAGTGTGCGTAAGCGGAATCCTATTAGACTAGCAAAATCCTTAGGTATGGCAAGTCTCGAATCGCTATATATGCTTAGGTGAATGTCTAAATGCAACACGTATGCTCATAAAAACGCGTGTAATAAAGATCTCTCTTTTTTTTTTTTTTTTTTTTTTTGAAAAGGAATCCTTTTGAACATAAGTCCAAGTGGCCGTTTGAGTTTTACATGGTTCTCTCATAATTAAACGTAGATTCATGACTTTACGTTTAATTATGGTCCTACCATGTAAAGCTCAAACTAGTCCGCTCAACCTTATGCTCGACTCGACTATAAAATTCGTTTTGAAAATAGGCTATAGTCTTGGAATTCCCGGAGGAACCCCAATGTTCTCTATAACCTTAGTCTCTGATACCATTTTTCTGTAACACCCCAACTAAGGCGGAACGATGAGATGTACAGAAAGTCGAGTATTCAAAACAAAGGATTATAAATAACATTCACCATAGCTTTATTTGATAAAAATAATTTTACAATGCACAAGCATGTGAACCAATTCCCAAGTACAATACGTCTACCATACTTGGATATTGAGTCCACGAAACAAATAACAAATACATGAGATGATATACTACAATGATCAAGGAGGATTCCATTGCCCGTCACAAGGTTTGGTCTTTGACTCCAAAGTGCAATGCAAACAATCATGATGCATATAATTCCTCAAAGCTTATGCTAATTCCTGAAAAGCATGAAGAAAAAGTGTCAACTACGAAAATGTAGTTGGTGAGTGCATAGGTTTTTAAGTAACCTCGTTACATATCCATTTCAAAACCAACTTGGAAAATATATTATCGATTAATCATTCATCATACCAAAACCATTCGGTCATCAATACTTCAATATCGCCAATTTCAACAACTTTCGAAATTCCATATAAGGTCCAATACCCAAACCGTATGTTCAATCCATAATATCCAACCATAAATAATATCAATACCGCTTGGTCAATGGTAAGACTACCATGACATAATTCGATGAGATTGTTCTTGAGCCACTACTAAGACCCTTTCACGTCCAAATAATAATGATGATAACATGTCCCGAAGATATGATAATAGAAGCACATGCTGTCAATCACGTGCAATAATGATAATAAAAGGGTCGTGCCATGGAGATGACCAATAACAAAAGTAGATTAGAGCACCCCTAGGCAGACCGGAGATGAGGGCGGCCACTCAGGCGGCCAGTCAACCCGCTGCCATCTTGGTGAGTGAGGGGACGAATCCTAGTTGCGCAACCCTCTAACTACAGGCCTCAAATGAGTTAATAGTAGTGTACAGGGGACCTCCGTTTGACAGTACTCAAGCTCATCATATAACATACCACACGTTGAACATACAATATAATTCCCATAGCATTATCATTATTTCAAAGAATCATTCCATATATATAAAGCCATTTTAATTAATCATGCTTTTCACCCCGCAAGTAAAACATATAAAAGAGTTTGAAAGGGGGCTATGACTCACCTTGATATGCTGCATATTATATTCACTTATCCAAAATGGGTACTTCCCATCTATCGCTTCCTTGATCATATATCCGTCATATTCCTCAATCACATTCCAAGCCAAGACTATCCCTACGATAGGACTAATATACGTAAGTTCCTATCTTAAGCCATCACTATGAAATGCCACTTTCATTATGTTGTCATAAATTTTGGGATCCAAGTATATTGTTAATATTTGCATCTTTTTGGTTGTAGAGAGTGTTGGTGTAAAAGGGTCACTTTCATTATACATGTAGTTATAAGTTGTTAGAATTTCGGTAACTTGCCTTTGATTATCATGGTTCCCATTGTGTGCTTTGCTTGATTATAATTTTTGACATTAGTAACTTCATAATATTAATATTCATGAATACTTTCTGATTTATAACTATTTATTTAATTTAATATTATTTAATTAATTATTTATTCATTTTCTTGATTTATTAACCAATAATTCTTTAAAAATACTTTTAAGTACCTCACTTGCCTTTATAATTCGTGGCTAATTATATTTGGGTTATATTCTGATTATTATGCCTTTTAACTTAGAATATTGTGATATATATATTTATTTATGTAATTTTTCTATTAATTTAAAAAATAGTTATTAATTAGTGATTTTCACTTACTTAATTATTTCTAATTTATATGACATTTGTTCTTTGACTTAAAATGATTTTATTCCAGTAGGTTTTAGTCACTTTCATCATTGGTTGTGATTATTTAACCAATTTCATGATTTATATACTTTATTTATTTATTTATTTACCTTTTTAATTATCATTTAAATTTAATAATTAATAGAAATTCTTAGAAATCACCACACAAATTTTTGGCTAAAAATCCCAGGCCTTTTAGGTAACTTTTATCATGGGAAAAATTATATCAATTCAACCTCTCTTGTGTCTCGCTCATTTTGAGGATTCTAAGCTTATAAATCGTTTACCGAAATAGTGATTTAAGCCTCATTTTTCGAGCAATTCAAATGCGTCAAAATGGATTTTCATCCTTATTTCATTATTTACAGAATGTTCATTATACTTTGGTGTCTTAAGTCGTGATAGTGGTGGTGGTGTGATATGTGCAAATTAAAGCTTTCGGTTAGTGCTTATATGAACCGCATTAGTGATTTGTAGGCTTGTCTTTGCCATTTAATAACCAAGTTAAGTTTTATAACTTTTATTTGACATATTCTCAGTAGGTTTATGATACTTTTTGTTACGAGATTGTTGGAGTTGATTAAAGTTGCAATCTAGTGACTTTTAGCTTATTTTGTTGTGGAGAACTTTTACTTGGAATTTTCTGTTTTAACACTTATTTTCATAAAATGTTGAGTAGTCATTCTTGGTTAAGTTGAATTATTTGGACATTGGTGATTTTATACAGAGACATATATGTGTCCTATATTTATGTGAATTTTTGCTAAATTTTTAGACATTGTTTACTACCTCTAAAAATTACAAAACCATCTATGTTTGTTACAACAACTACCCTTAGATTTTTTTGTGTTTTTTTTAGCTTTTATGTTTTTTTTTTTTTTTTTCTTTTATTTAAGGCTTTAACTAAACAACTACCCTTAGATTTTAATCTACAAATGTATCTTAAAATCATCTATGTTTTTAAAGCTTAAAGAACCAAATCGAACCCACAACACGTGTATCCGGCAACGGTCCGGACGACCACATGTTTGTGTTATCAATTTGACCGGTCAGACGACCGATCGCACATTGTGACTCTTAATGAGACTTTGATCACTCTTGATCCTAAGGCATGTTTAGTCTCATCCTTGCCGACTAGTACCTAGGCAACGGTCCAGAGCAACCTAGCAAAATCGCCTATAAGCTGGCGTGTGGCTGTCCATGTCCGGTAACTGGGATGGGCAGACATGAAGGACCACCCCGTATCTACACTATGGCTTAGGCAACGGTCCAGGGCAACAAGGAGTGTAGACGGTCAGGTGCTTCTCATAGGATGGTAGGGATTTCTTTATGTGCGGGTAGTAAAACTAACTCTAAGTAGTTTATAACAATCCTATTCCGCATGCAATACAAATAGGAATAAAGCACCAATCATGTTAACACATTTTAACACATAGAGTTTCGTGAAAGGAATGTTTGTGTGGCACTAGGTCATAACCTAACGTGAGATAAGGCATAAATGAACACAAACAATATGCATGCAATTAAACAACATTTTAATTCACTTATTCGTTTCACAAAACTTTAAGCGAGATTAATCTAGTTTTATCATGTCCGGTAACTGGGATGGGCAGACATGAAGGACCACCCCGTATCTACACTATGGTACCTAGGCAACGGTCCAGAGCAACCTAGCAAAATCCGCCTATAAGCTGGCGTGTGGCTGTCCATGTCCAGTAACTGGGATGGGCAGACATGAAGGACCACCCCGTATCTACACTATGGCTTAGGCAACGGTCCAGGGCAACAAGGAGTGTAGACGGTCAGGTGCTTCTCATAGGATGGCAGGGATTTCTTTATGTGCGGGTAGTAAAACTAACTCTAAGTAGTTTATAACAATCCTATTCCGCATGCAATACAAATAGGAATAAAGCACCAATCATGTTAACACATTTTAACACATAGAGTTTCGTGAAAGGAATGTTTGTGTGGCACTAGGTCATAACCTAACGTGAGATAAGGCATAAATGAACACAAACAATATGCATGCAATTAAACAACATTTTAATTCACTTATTCGTTTCACAAAACTTTAAGCGAGATTAATCTAGTTTTATCAAAAACATTAACCTCCTTTTAAAACTCATTTTAATTTAAAACTCCTTTTATTATTTTGAAAAACATTTTCAAGTCGTGTGTGTAAAACTCGTTTTGAGGTATTTCATAAAATTCACATTTAGACAAATAAAGGATTTGCATCTTCTAATTTATAATTCCATATGCCGGTTCAACTAATATGAACCCTAAAACAAAAGTAAGTACAAGACTTCCTTTTATCCTAATGACTCGTCTAAGCTCCCACTCAATTCAAGACATCTATTGTCGAATAAACGGGACTCCGAATTGGTTTATGTTTTCTCCATAATTTCGAGATTTTGAGCATCATTTTGTAAAATTTTATATTTCAAAAATCTTAATTAATTAAACCTTTAATTTCCAAAACAATTTTATACTCAAAATTAATTTAAATTTATCGAATGAATTTAAAAGGGAGAAAACAACCAATCATGACGCAATTCATCTCTATGGAATAACATAAACAATATGCAAATATTAAAACACACAATTTTGTGACCAAGACAAATAAAACTATATAAATGGTCACACGGTCGATTCGACCCGATATGCATAAACATACGGGTTCAATTAACCGATTGATTTATAAACTCTTATAAATCATTTATCTATTTTAGCCACAAATATCCATGCATGATCTACGCTCTGATACCACTGTTGGGTTTCCGTTAATCGCGCAACTAGTTTGGGTCTACAATGAACGTTCCTTTTCCGCAAGGTTATCAGAGTCATTATTAAAACATGTGTGGTATCTTTTGTAAATAATTAAAACGGTTAATTATTTAAATTCAAAAACAATTTTATATTAATTAAAAGCATGTTTTGTAAAACCATGAACGTTCTTAATTAACAATCATTAGTCTCAACATAAATGAATTAATACGATTAATTCATTTAGACAATTAATCTAGTTTAATCGTCTAAAGACTAATACTATTAATTAAAGCGGAATAACTAACGAAACAATTAAATCTAATTTAATTCCCTAAATATAATCAAAGCCAAGGATCTAACATGCATGCAAATATAGCAAACTAAAATAGATAAACATAAATAAATAGAACGAAAGAACACTAACCTTTTAGCGCGCGAAACCCTAGAACTCGACTAGCTAAAGTCGACACCCACGAACCGAACTCGAACACGAACCACTTGCCACGAACTAAGAGTCCAAGTGTAGAACTCCTCAAGAGGTGCACACACACGAACAAATCTTCAAGACTAGCTAGTTGCTAGCCTTAACTTGTTATTTAATATATATATATATTAAATATATAAAATATAACTAATATGCAAAAGCCGAAAACCCTAACAAAGATGTTAGAAGATTTCGACCAAAGCAAAGGAGGGAGGGATCGAAATTTAGGTCCTTAGATTCAAGAGGGAATAAGGGTTCTTTATATAGGCATAGAAAACCCTCAAGTTTCCTTTCTTTGAATCAATGTGGGATAAGGAAACCAAGTTTCCTTCTCCCTCCCTTCCTTGGTTCGTCCACCGCCCTATGGGTGTGTCCATGGGCCAAATTCGTTTGGTCCATGATCAAATGGATTGGTCCATGGTGCTTAGGTACCCGATCCGATTTTTACCCGATACGCGGTTTCGACACGAAAATCATTTCCAAATCTATTTTTGGAAAGTTCTTATATTTTACATATTTTCACAAGTTCAACTAGCCTTTCAATGTTCTTCGCGTGTGACCCTTCTTGGATCATATATAAACGGCCGTATAAATTTTGTTGAGATATTTCCATAATTCTAACAGGGACTTCATATAATGATGAACTATTTTTTAGGTTACCTTCTGATACATCTGCTATATGCTAATTAATTTTTGTTTTTTGGGTTTCTGTTTCTCATTAAGATTTCTTGAATTGTTGTTCATATTGTTAATGAGTTTGTGTAAGTGTGGATGTTGAATTTTAAGTTTGACAAATTGAAAAAAAATATGAATCGTAATATAGAAGAAGATTGTTTGGTGGTAGCTTTTTTAAGGAGTTGATAAATGTAAGCTTATAATATTACAATTGTAGACAATCTAAAGTTTCCTTATCAGAATATACATCGTACGTATAATCAATTAAAGATTGTTAATATTAATATAATTATAACTTTTTCTCTTAAGATAATAATAGAATTATTATATTTTAATATTAATTAAATCACAGTTGTAGATATGTTACTGGTTGTATACACACATTCACATGAAATTATATACTGTAATTTGCTTTAAAAATAGATAATCAGCTGCATAAAAGATCTACTCATATGGACATGTATTTATGTTTTTTCTATTTTTTAATATCTATACATTATTGTAATTTGTTAAAATACTTTTATTTGATATAAAACAAAATTAAAAATTAGAAAGAAGGGAAAAAAGGGAAAAGGAAAATGTAGCATTATCCTAATCAACTGACACTGATTGTTTATAACATTTTAAAGATAAGATAAATTATTAAATATATAAATTTAAATGTAAAAAATGTAAGTAAAAACAAATTTAAAAGAATATTTTTATAGAACATTGAACTAATATATTGTATTTCATCTTTTGAAATACTTTTGTATAGACAATATTTTATATGTTGAAATTTTTTAATTAATTAAATGATAAAAAAATTAAGTTGATGGCTAAAAATTTTAATAGATATAAATTAAGTATTTAGGGCTAAAAAGTGTAAATTATTGATGGAAAACAAAAAGTGTAAATTAGTAAGACTTTTTTACGAATTAGATGGCTAAAAATTTAATAATATAAATTAAGTATTTAGGGCTAAAAAGTGTAAATTATTGATGGAAAATAAAAAGTGTAAATTATTGATGGAAAACAAAAAAGTGTAAATTAATGAGACATTTTCTACAAATATTAATATAAGTACTAATATAATAATATATTTGGATAATGATTATTAGAATTTTTAATTTATAGTTAAATTAAATGATGACATAAGCGGAAGTCAATTTGATGAAATTGAACGATTTAATTGGTTAATAAGTTATTAGTTCAACTGTCTTATAGTATTGTAAGTCTCAACTCAAGAGATGGTACTACTGAAGACACTCTATGTCAATGGTGAGTTTACTTTGCAATACGTACAATGAACTAGACAATCTGCCAGTTGCAATGAAAGGTATACCAGGTCAACTGGAGGATTACTTATTATGGTGACAAAGTAAATAAGTAAAGACAATGCAATAATAAAGTACTTGTAAAGTAAATTGGTGAGACAATATGTAATTTTCAAGTGTAATTTATTTATTAATGTTAAATAAATTACAAGGTTGTTGCGGAACCAAGATAATACAAATATGTAAATATCCTAACAACCTATGAAATACAATTGATCTATACTTGGAAATTCTCTTAACAATCGAAACACTTAAAGTTGTGAAATGTTCCTTTTTGCGATTGAGAGAATATTGCACAAGTTCACCAAGAATGCAAATGTCTGAATATGCAAAATTGTTTCTTGGTTGTGCAAAGACCTCTATTTATAGGCAAAGGTTGGTATTGGGATTCCAACTTTGCCGTACAAATATGGTTGAGAGCATTTAAGGAAGTGTATTGAATTCCTTTGAAATGCTTGATAAAGTAAGACATAAAGTCACTTTATCCAACCTGCTTTATGCACTTTTGTACTTTAATCATAGACAAATGCTATTGTCCGGATAATAGTACATAAAGCAAAAAGGTCTTCCTCGTAATCAGTGTAAAGCTTTGTAAGTACTTTACACTGATGCTCTCCAGTCTTGATCTGGGTAAAACATCCACTGGGCTTCGCTGCCATGGTCATTCTCTTTCTTCCATTTGTTGTCTTCGACTTCAATTGGAATGCTTCAGGTCTTGGTCAGATCTCAACTGGAGTGAAGTCTTCAGTGGCATCAACTGTACACTGGCCACTGGACTTCTATTATTTCTGGACAAATCATCTGGTCTCCAGATGCAACTGGAGACACTCCAGTTTATCAGTAAACTGGACCTAACAAATTCTCCCTATTTGTCCTGAAATATTGCCAAGTCTTTTCAAGTTTTCTATCTATACAATATACATACTTGAAAGACTTGTTTGACTAAATCTATCTAATTTTCCAAGGCATTTTTATAGATCATCAAATGCCTTGGGTATTTCTTGTGTTACTTGTTAGATTTAATCAGTTATCTATCTTGTGGGTTACAATCAAGCAACTTGTATATATGTAACATCCTGAACTTTTCATGTTTGACTTGTTGACTTATCCGTTAGTTAACGTTAGGTCTCGTCAAGTTTATGTGCCTTAATTGGATTATGTGATTAAATGCTTATGTGTTTAATATGAGTTGAATGAAAGTAATTAAAAGTAAAGTTATGAAGTCGAGTGCTTGGTAAGTTATAAAGTATTCCCGATAGAAAGAAAAGCCTTAGATGTAACGTTTATAGAGTTTAGGGACTTAAGATGACAATTAGGAAAGTGTTGGCCAGGGGTTAAATGACAATTAGGCTTCCCTAATTGTCATTGTGCAGAATTTACGTGTGTGAGAACCCCAAGCCGCCCCCTTTTCCCTCTCAAAGCAATTCTCCATCCAAATCTCTCCGTTTCTTGGTGTTTGATTGAAGTTTGATCAAGATCTTTCAATATTGTGATCATCTACAGGTAATATAGATGATTTCCCTTTGATTTGTGATCATATGAATCAATTGTATGGATTTAATTCAGGTCTTAGGGTTTGGAGAATGAATTGGGTTGTTGGTAATCATTTGTGGTTAATTGATCAAGTTTTGATGTTAGGAATGATTGTTTAATGTGACCTAATGATCCATTTTTGTTAACAACTCATTCATGGAGCAGTTGATGGTGCCAAATCATCAATTAGGTCTTAAAAGAGTCTTTTTCTGGTGTAAAACCCGTTTTTGGAAAAGTAGACCAAAAGAGACTACTTACCCGGGGTAATAGTCTGGAAGTAGACAAAAGTTGAGAATAGTCAAAATGAGACTACTTACCTGGGGTAATAGTCTGGAAATAGACAAAAGTTGAGAGTAGTCAAAAAGAGGCTACTTACCTGGGATAATAGTCTCGAAGTAGACAAAAAGAGACTACTTACCTAGGGTAATAGTCAAAAAGAGACTATTAGTAATTAAAGGGTATGCGACACGTATATAGACTGTAGGTCGGTTTAGCCTCGTTTATACTCGTTAATTGGTCCTATGTTGATTATAGGTAGTCGGGAATACTTGCAAAGCTCGGTAATTTACGTTATCATTTGTTGTGCGCTTCTACGAGGTAAGATAACATCTTTTGTCACCTGATGGTACAACAAAACACGTTTTTATAAGTTAAACTTCCCAAATGTTTATGAATGCTTAAAAGTAAGTTAAAGGGTGATTATGGGAGGTTGTTATGGGATATGGTAAGTTTATGCATGATGAAAAGGTATGATGATGTACTTATGATATGAAATGATGATATGATTATGTTAAATGAAATGTTTATGAAATGTGATTGTTTGCATGGCTTGAACACCTAGTCACTAGACATATGAATAGGATTGCCATGTCACATGCACGTTTAAGGGCCCTAAAGTAAAGAAAGAAGTATGTGATTAGTTTAGGTGAAAGTGTAGCCTAAGCTAATATAATAAAGAAGTCTCGAGCATAAGTAAATTTTGTGTTAAGCTTAACCCATGCTAGTTCCTCGGAGCTAGTGTGTACGTGGTCACGTGGTTTAGGAATCATGATACCTCCCATGGCATAGTTATGTTTGAGTATTCCGGGTGGAGTAACTAACCACCATTGCATAAAGGCATAAACGGTTTATTCAGTTTGGATTGACTTTGTCTATCCTTAACGACGCCGATGGACCACCTTATGGTTTACCCATCATGTCGGGTGTGAGGACTCCAAGTATGGTCTACGACCGCCTGCACACAAACCCTGTTATAACACGATTTCTATCACTGAATTCAAGTCATCAATGGTGGATTTGGTGAGTGTGTGTTCTTGGTGTTTGTGTGTGTTTTGAGAGAGAATTGTATGAAACTGTGTGTGAATTTTTTGTATTAAAGTTATCAGGTATGAAAGTTATGAAAGGATTATACAAAAGTTATGATCTCTAAGGTATGAGAGGGCTATTTATAGTCTAACTACATAATTATGCTAATTGTCACAATTAGCCCCTCAACCTTAGTGATCATTTATCTATGATTTAATAACAAGAAATTCCTCTAATCTAGATTACAATTTATCACTATTTTTGGATTTCTAACATTCTCCCCCTTAGTGATACATTGTAATGAATGAAGTACGTGTTATATTGTCTTGTAGGAATGAATTTGATGAGCCCGGTGGTGAAGACAATTGGTGTGTTGAAACAAGTCTTCAAAGCTTTCTCTTTTGTCTTTGGAGAACTTGATTCAGTCTTGGTCTTGAACTTCTTGAAGTTAAATCATGTGATGATTCTCAATGTTCTTTTTGAACAGAGAATAATGAATGCGTGTGTGTCTTGAATCTTCGAGAATTGTTGAATCATGAATCAGAGTTGTCTTTTGAAATGCGGAAGGTATGTATCTTGGTTTTGAATTTTTCAATCCTCGAATCTTGAGTGAAATTCAACTTTTTGATTCTCCATTCTTTGATTCTTGAGTGAATTTCATCTCCTCGAAATAAAGTTTCATGAATGTGAACTCTCCCCCTTGATGAATGCATTGGAGTTTCTTAAAATGTTGTTGTATGAATTGAGGATCTTGAATGAAGTGTGTTTGATGAAGACTCTTTTGAAGCTTTACTTCTTTGACTTGAATTTTCTAACAAATCTTTCAATCTTTTTGTAGCTTTTGATCTTTGTCACATCAACTTGAACTTTTTGGAGAGTAACCATTTGAATGAAGTTTGGATGAAATTCTTATGAAGTAATCATGCTCCCCCTTAATCCATGAGTATAATCATTTTGGAGCATCTTTGAACTTTTGAAGCATCTTGAGTGAAATTCAACTTTTTGATTCTCCATTCTTTGATTCTTGAGTGAATTTCATCTCCTCGAAATAAAGTTTCATGAATGTGAACTCTCCCCCTTGATGAATGCATTGGAGTTTCTTAAAATGTTGTTGTATGAATTGAGGATCTTGAATGAAGTGTGTTTGATGAAGACTCTTTTGAAGCTTTACTTCTTTGACTTGAATTTTCTAACAAATCTTTCAATCTTTTTGTAGCTTTTGATCTTTGTCACATCAACTTGAACTTTTTGGAGAGTAACCATTTGAATGAAGTTTGGATGAAATTCTTATGAAGTAATCATGCTCCCCCTTAATCCATGAGTATAATCATTTTGGAGCATCTTTGAACTTTTGAAGCATCTTGAGTGAAAATCCTTTCATCTTCGGTTTCATTCTTATCTTTGAAGTCAATTCAGATTCCCCCTTTTTAAAACAAAAATCTCAATCAACTAAAATCTAGTGAAAATCTGAATTAGCACAAGACTATTGACACATCATGAAGAATTTTCTCCCCCTATACACAAACTTTGATAAGCCTCGAACTTTGATAAGCCTAACTTTGATAAGCCTAAAACCTATTGAAACAACCAAACACAAGCTTTTCTCCTTGTTTCCTTATCAATCAGTAAATCAATCATAATATTTTCTCCCCCTCATAATGACAAAATTGGGAACCAATGTCATTATGTACACATTTGATTGATTAAATTGCAAAAGGAATAACATGACCTAAAACTTAGAAATCGTACACATGGATAAATGTCATCCATCAAAGCATCAACCCAAACCATTAGCCCAACCCAAGAAATCCTAGGGGTGACTAAAATGTAAGATCGAAGTTGTTGGTACAAACATTATATCATTGTGTTGGTGGTTTCTGTGTTTGTGTGATGAGAAAGGAAACCGGATAAGAATGATTCGTTAGCATGTTCAAAAATCGAAAGGATTAATGAAATGACCGATTGAAATGTATAACATTTTTCGGATTTCCTATGTATCATTGAGACATGCACAAAACAATTCTCTAACATAGTTTGATCTGCGGCTTTGCAACCACGAGATTGCTTCAAAGAATGTAATTCATGATCAGTGATGACCATGTCTTACTATCCTCAAAGACTATTGGGAAATAACATCTGAGGTCACATAGACTTCTCGTTAACTCAACAAATTCATAAAATGAAAATGTGAGACCTACATTCAATGTTGGAAAGGATGTTAGCATTGGTAGGATTTCCATTCGATCATCGTGGAATATCAATTAAGATATCACTATGAATGTTCCGGCTATATCACAAAGATAAGCAATAATATCACAAAGATATGACTCGAATGTGTCCTATAGAAGTGAAGGATGATCAAATTAATGACCAATCAAGATAGCTCTAGACACAACGTGATCAAATGAAGTCGGGGACTGGAGCAGAATGTCGCCCTTTTTCAATATCAACATCTTCCAAATGAAGAGTCAATAGAAATGTGAAAATCTCCGTGAGAATTGAAACAAGTATTTGTTAAGAAACACTTGAGTGGTTAGGGAAAGATGTGCATCGCTTCACTGGGTCCATGAAGACTTCTTCAATATCGAGAAATCAACCAATGAGATCCGATAGAAACGTGTTTTACCCGGATATTTGAGAATTTAGGGAAGGGTATCAATTCTTTTAACCCTTTTCTCACAACATATCACCTTAACCTCTCACTTTTCGACTTTACTCCCTCCATCCTATTTGCACGAAACCATCAGTACTCAAAAAACCCTTACTATCGAATGAAAGAAGTGAATACTCCGGGGTTAGAACTCATCGGCGATGATGAAATTCATGGAGTAAATTTTGAGGAAAACTTATCGCTCAGTGCAAACTAATCACCGAACTTCTTTTGATTGAAAATCATTGGAAAAACATCAAATGTGTGAATAAAAATATTTGAAACACATTTGAAGTTTTGGAAGTTTTTGAAATCACAAAACAATTCTCTAACATAGTTTGATCTGCGGCTTTGCAACCACGAGATTGCTTCAAAGAATGTAATTCATGATCAGTGATGACCATGTCTTACTATCCTCAAAGACTATTGGGAAATAACATCTGAGGTCACATAGACTTCTCGTTAACTCAACAAATTCATAAAATGAAAATGTGAGACCTACATTCAATGTTGGAAAGGATGTTAGCATTGGTAGGATTTCCATTCGATCATCGTGGAATATCAATTAAGATATCACTATGAATGTTCCGGCTATATCACAAAGATAAGCAATAATATCACAAAGATATGACTCGAATGTGTCCTAAAGAAAGAATAATCAAGATAATCAATGAATATCAAAAGTATGATATCACTACAAATGTTCCGGCTATATCACAAAGATAAGCAATAATATCACAAAGATATGACTCGAATGTGTCCCAAAAAAAATGATATTCACAAAGATAAGCAATAATATCACAAAGATATGACTCGAATGTGTCCAAAAAATGAATGAATTCACAAATACAATAATATCAATTGAGATATCACTACGAATGTTCCGGCTATATCACAAAGATAAGCAATAATATCACAAAGATATGACTCGAATGTGTCCTATAGAAGTGAAGGATGATCAAATTAATGACCAATCAAGATAGCTCTAGACACAACGTGATCAAATGAAGTCGGGGACTGGAGCAGAATGTCGCCCTTTTTCAATATCAACATCTTCCAAATGAAGAGTCAATAGAAATGTGAAAATCTCCGTGAGAATTGAAACAAGTATTTGTTAAGAAACACTTGAGTGGTTAGGGAAAGATGTGCATCGCTTCACTGGGTCCATGAAGACTTCTTCAATATCGAGAAATCAACCAATGAGATCCGATAGAAACGTGTTTTACCCGGATATTTGAGAATTTAGGGAAGGGTATCAATTCTTTTAACCCTTTTCTCACAACATATCACCTTAACCTCTCACTTTTCGACTTTACTCCCTCCATCCTATTTGCACGAAACCATCAGTACTCAAAAAACCCTTACTATCGAATGAAAGAAGTGAATACTCCGGGGTTAGAACTCATCGGCGATGATGAAATTCATGGAGTAAATTTTGAGGAAAACTTATCGCTCAGGTGCAAACTAATCACCGAACTTCTTTTGATTGAAAATCATTGGAAAAACATCAAATGTGTGAATAAAAATATTTGAAACACATTTGAAGTTTTGGAAGTTTTTGAAATCACAAACTCCTCCTTAATCTATGCAAGAATAGATCAAAATGTTTTCCATAGAAAGGTGGAGCAAAAATTTGTTTTTGTGAGATCAAAAAGAGTAAAATCTTTGTTTTGAAGATTTTTATTTGAGAAACACAAAGTTTTGCTTCAACAATAATGTTGATAGTAAGACAGCTAGGGAGTACACAAAGGCGTTCAATCCTTCGCATCTTACAACAACAAGTTGGAGGCAATGAAAACATTTAAGCAAAAATTAACCCAATCAATTGTTCAAGATGAGACAGCAAGGGAGTACACAAAGGCGTTCGATCCTTCGCTTCTCATATGTAACAATTGAGAGTTTGAAAACTTTATTTGAAAAACTTGACTGCTATTATACATACATATTCATATAAGAACACTTGGAAGTACACAAAGGCGTTCGATTCCTTGTTATCTTATATCAATCTATATGCATAATAACAAGATCTTAGAATGTATAAACACTCTAAAATAAATATAGCATTTAAGAACGGGTTGCATACATAGTATATGCAAGCCACTTTGAAATAAATATCTTTTTGTTTATTTTTGAAAATTTGCAATTTGTATTTGATTTTCTCTTTTTAAATTTTGTATTTTGTTTTTCTGGAATGTGTCAAGAATTCCTTCAAATGTAAAAAGAGTTAAGGTTTAAGATTTAACATACCAAGCTTGGAGATAAGAAAGTTAAACCTCTTTTCATCCAATGGTTTTGTGAACAAATCTGCAAGTTGAAAGTCAGTTCCCACAAAGTAGAGCTCGATGTCACCTTTCTCAATATGATCTTTGAGAAAATGATATCTAACGTCAATATGCTTTGATCGAGAGTGGTTTACTGAGTTGACTGCAATGGCAATGGCACTCTGAGAATCACAATAGATAGGAATATGATCATATTTCAGACCATAATCAGTTAGTTGTGTCTTCATCCAAAAACTTGAGCACAACAACTAGCCGCAGCCACATATTCAGCTTCAGCCGTTGATAGTGATACACAATTCTGTTTCTTGGAAGACCAACTCACAATTTTATCACCTAAAAATTGTAGAGTACCGGAAGTGCTCTTGCGATCAAGTTTACAACCAGCATGATCTGCATCTGAATAAGCAGTTAGATTGAATCCAGTATCCCTTGGATACCAGAGACCTAAATCGGGTGTACCCTTCAGATAACGAAAGATTCGTTTCACAGCTTGATAATGTAAATCAGTTGGAGCATCTTGATATCTAGCACACATACATGTTGCAAACATTATATCTGGGCGAGATGCTGTTAGGTACAACAACGAACCAATCATACTTCGATATCTCTTTTGGTCAAATGGTTTCCCATTTGTATCAGCATTTATATTTGTTCGAGCAGCCATTGGGGTAGAAATTGAAGAACATGAAGTCATATCAAACTTTTTCAACATGTCATTTATGTATTTACCTTGTGATATAAAGATACCAGTTGGCAATTGTTTGATTTGAAGACCCAAAAAGTAATTCATTTCCCCAATCATGCTCATTTCAAAATGATTAACCATAAGAGATGAAAAGTTTCGGCAAAATGTTTGACTGGTCGACCCAAAGATAATGTCATCAACATATATTTGAACAAGTAAAACATGCTTACCTTGTTTGCGAATGAACAAGGTAGGGTCAATTGTGCCTTTGGTAAATTCACCTCTTAGTAAGAAAGTAGTTAAAGAATCATACCATGCTCGGGGTGCTTGCTTAAGACCGTAGAGAGCCTTGTCTAACCTGTAGACATGGTTTGGCCTTTGAGGATCAACAAAACCTTCTGGTTGATCAACGTAAACTTCTTCTTTGAGGTCACCATTCAAGAAGGCAGTCTTCACATCCATTTGAAACACAGTAAAGTTTCGGAATGCGGCATAAGCTAAGAATATTCGAATGGCCTCCATTCTTGCTACTGGAGCAAAAGTTTCGTCGAAGTCAACACCAGGTTGTTGGCAATAACCCTTTGCAACAAGTCGAGCTTTATTCCTTACTACCACTCCATTCTCATCCTTTTTGTTTTTGAATATCCACTTTGTTCCGATAGGATCATCTTTTCTAGGATTTGGAACTAATCTCCATACCTTCAGTCTTTCAAATTGTGCGAGTTCATCTTGCATTGCCTTAACCCACTCTGGATCACGAAGAGCTTCAGATACTGTTTTGGGTTCGATATTGCTAAGAGAAAGTGAAACAAGACACTCATTTACTGAAGTACGAGTAGTTACTCCTGCTTGTGGATCTCCAATTATTTGATCAGTAGGATGGTATTTCTACATACGTGCCCACTTGTGAGCATGAGGAAGAGGATCTTGTTGTTGAAGATCAACATCACCATCATTAAAACTTGAATTTTGTTGAGAGATGGAATCATAACTTGGTATAACTCTTTCCTCATAAGCTGGATGATCAAAGTCAAGTGGTACATACACATTTGGAGTGATCAATGGATTTGTTGTCTGAGTTAATCGAGAAGTTTGTTCTTGAACATTCACTTGAGAAAATGGTGGAGAAGAATCATTAGAAGAGGATCCTTGCTCTGAAGAACTTGATGATGAATCATGAATGATGTCAGGAACTGGATCGTTGTTATGAAGAGATTCATTGTTTTGAATTGGTTCAACGATGACCTGAGGTTCTTGATCATGAATCGGTTTTGAATTATAGAATTCTTCAAAAAGAATATCTAATTCATCACTTGTTGGAGTTGGAAACTTCTTGAATTTAGAAGCTAAGGTAGAATTCCTTGTAGAAGTACTTGAAGCACTTGGATCATTACTTGTTGGTAGCAAACTTTCTTGCTCAAAAATCATGCCTGACATCTCATCAAACCAAACATTCATTGTTTCTTGAATTGTGTTTGTTTGACGATTATTTTTTTTTTTTTTTTTTTTTTTTTTTTTTTTTTTTTTTTTTTTTTTTTTTTTTTTTTTTTTTTTTTTTTTTTTTTTTTTTTTTTTTTTTTTTTTTTTTTTTTTTTTTTTTTTTTTTTTTTTTTTTTTTTTTTTTTTTTTTTTTTTTTTTTTTTTTTTTTTTTTTTTTTTTTTTTTTTTTTTTTTTTTTTTTTTTTTTTTTTTTTTTTTTTTTTTTTTTTTTTTTTTTTTTTTTTTTTTTTTTTTTTTTTTTTTTTTTTTTTTTTTTTTTTTTTTTTTTTTTTTTTTTTTTTTTTTTTTTTTTTTTTTTTTTTTTTTTTTTTTTTTTTTTTTTTTTTTTTTTTTTTTTTTTTTTTTTTTTTTTTTTTTTTTTTTTTTTTTTTTTTTTTTTTTTTTTTTTTTTTTTTTTTTTTTTTTTTTTTTTTTTTTTTTTTTTTTTTTTTTTTTTTTTTTTTTTTTTTTTTTTTTTTTTTTTTTTTTTTTTTTTTTTTTTTTTTTTTTTTTTTTTTTTTTTTTTTTTTTTTTTTTTTTTTTTTTTTTTTTTTTTTTTTTTTTTTTTTTTTTTTTTTTTTTTTTTTTTTTTTTTTTTTTTTTTTTTTTTTTTTTTTTTTTTTTTTTTTTTTTTTTTTTTTTTTTTTTTTTTTTTTTTTTTTTTTTTTTTTTTTTTTTTTTTTTTTTTTTTTTTTTTTTTTTTTTTTTTTTTTTTTTTTTTTTTTTTTTTTTTTTTTTTTTTTTTTTTTTTTTTTTTTTTTTTTTTTTTTTTTTTTTTTTTTTTTTTTTTTTTTTTTTTTTTTTTTTTTTTTTTTTTTTTTTTTTTTTTTTTTTTTTTTTTTTTTTTTTTTTTTTTTTTTTTTTTTTTTTTTTTTTTTTTTTTTTTTTTTTTTTTTTTTTTTTTTTTTTTTTTTTTTTTTTTTTTTTTTTTTTTTTTTTTTTTTTTTTTTTTTTTTTTTTTTTTTTTTTTTTTTTTTTTTTTTTTTTTTTTTTTTTTTTTTTTTTTTTTTTTTTTTTTTTTTTTTTTTTTTTTTTTTTTTTTTTTTTTTTTTTTTTTTTTTTTTTTTTTTTTTTTTTTTTTTTTTTTTTTTTTTTTTTTTTTTTTTTTTTTTTTTTTTTTTTTTTTTTTTTTTTTTTTTTTTTTTTTTTTTTTTTTTTTTTTTTTTTTTTTTTTTTTTTTTTTTTTTTTTTTTTTTTTTTTTTTTTTTTTTTTTTTTTTTTTTTTTTTTTTTTTTTTTTTTTTTTTTTTTTTTTTTTTTTTTTTTTTTTTTTTTTTTTTTTTTTTTTTTTTTTTTTTTTTTTTTTTTTTTTTTTTTTTTTTTTTTTTTTTTTTTTTTTTTTTTTTTTTTTTTTTTTTTTTTTTTTTTTTTTTTTTTTTTTTTTTTTTTTTTTTTTTTTTTTTTTTTTTTTTTTTTTTTGACATCTCATCAAACCAAACATTCATTGTTTCTTGAATTGTGTTGGTTCGACGATTATAGATTCGATAGGCAATTGATGTTTTGGAATAACCAACAAAATATCCTTCATCACCTTTCTTCTCGAACTTTCCAAGATTCTCCCGATCATTCAAAGTGTAACAAACACACCCAAATATATGAAAGTAGTTGATGTTGGGTTTGCATTTGTTAATAACCTCATAAGGAGTCTTTTCGAAACGCTGATTGATAATGGACCGATTCTGAGTGTGACAAGCAGTGTCAACAGCCTCAGCCCACATATTGATGGTAATTTGGAATAAGCAAGCATTGTCCTTGCTGCTTCCACTAGCGATCGATTTCTCCTTTCAACAACACCGTTTTGTTGTGGGGTGCGAACTGCTGAGAATTGATGAGTAATACCTTTGGTTTTGCAGAATTCATCAAAAACAGCATTCTTGAACTCAGTTCCGTTATCCGAACGGATGTAACGAACTGGAAGTTGAAGATTTACTTGAGTATTAGTGATGAAATCTATCAACATCTGAGTTGTTTCATCTTTGGATGCAAGGAACTTGACCCACGTATATCTTGAATAATCATCAACAATAACCAAGATGTATTTCTTCCCATTTCGGCTTTGTACTTTCATCGGCCCACAAAGATCCGTGTGAAGCAAATGAAGAGGTGCTAAAGAATTTGGAGATTTCTTTAGTTTATGAGAAGTTCTCTTAATCTTCCCAACAGCACAAGAAGGACAAACATGCTCACTTTCATACTTATAGTCAGGTAAGCCTTCAACAAGATGCTTGTTGACCAAAGTATTGATGGTTTGGAAATTCAGATAAGAAAGCCTTCTATGCCATAACCAAGAATTCTTTGAAGTAGCCTTTGAAATGAGACAAATATTATCGGTTGGTTGGTTATCATCGAGATTGACGGTAAAAAGATTATCATCACGATCACCACAAAGAATATCAACTCCATCTAGAGTTTGGACTTTGCAAAGAGATTTTCGAAACAGAACTTGAAGATTGTTATCACAGAATTGTCCAACACTGAACAAGTTGTGACTTAATCCTTCAACATAGTGAACTTTCTTGATGATAATTCCATTTCGTTCAATGTCTCCATAACCTAAGATAGGAGCGAAATTGTTGTTTCCAAAGCGAACTGTTCCCATGAATCGTTCAACAAAATTCTTGAGCAAAGATTTATTTCCAGTCATGTGCTTCGAACACCCGGAATCGAGTATCCAAACACAGATGGTTATTTCCTGCAATCAAAGAAATTTAACCGTTTTTAGGTACCCACTTGAAGACGGGTCCTTTATGGTTAGTTAAAACAGGCAGGGTATATAACTTAGGATATGCATTCAAACATGTTTTCGAATCAACATAAGCATTAACAAGTACATTATCAACAAACACATTTGAATAAAAAGTACGAACATTCACATGAGAATTAAAAGTAACATGTCTACAAGCATCAACATTAGCCACACATGTACGAGAATTAAGATTGTTTACAAGCTCACAAGGTCTTGCCTTGGCATATTCACCATTATTTAACAAAGAAAAACTGTTTTGATTAACATAAACACCCTTCCTCCTATTGACAGCCTTTCTCCTCCTTCTTTTCTTCTTTTTCTCAACATCCTTTTGATTACTAGTGATCTTAGGTACTAATGTATTAGTAATCCATTTAGCACCACTAGTTATGCTCTTTCCACCTGTTGAATTGAAACTAAGAAGATTAGAACTAGGAGTTTTAAACACTTTCATCCTTTTGGAATCTTTTGGAGGTGAGGAAACTTCTTGCTTTTTGGTTTATCATGAGAAAACCATCCATATCTATCCCTATATCTAGTTGTACCATTTGATGTATCCTTAGTTAGCGAAACTGAGCTAGACTTAGACACTTTAGGTATAAAGCTAGATTTAAAGCTAGATTGAGAAGCTAGACTTAGACACTTTAGGTATAAAGCTAGATTTAAAGCTAGATTGAGAAGCATTAGGATAGTCTTTTGGAAGTTTCACTTTGGTGTACTTTGTCCTGTGTGGGGTCTCAGCTTGTTCCTTTTTGACATGTTTCACTGGGGTAGCAACAAAGGTTTCTACCTTAATGGTCTTTGGTTCAGTCTTGACGAGTTTGGTCTTAACTCGTTTCTTTGAGTAATATGAAGTTGGAGCTTTGGACAATGGTTTTTGAGATTCCACTTTTGTTTCAACTTTGATTTTGGTAGATTCAATCTTTTTCTCAGTTTCTGAATCAAAAACATATTCTCCCTCCATGAATTTATCAAAATCATCCTTTGTGAAATCTTTTGAAAAAGAAAATTTCAATGGAGATTGATTAGTTTCAGATTCATTTGAAAGTTTTGAAAAATCAGGAATCTTGGTGTCCAACTTCACATCATGGGTAGTCTCGGAAATTAGGTCAACTTGAACTGACACATCTTTGGTTTCACAAGAAAATTGAGTAACCGTATCAACACCTATACTAGCACTAGGCTTAGGGTGAACAACTAACTCATCAACAGTGTTGCATGTGAAAAACCTATAGAAGTACCATATCAAAACTAAACTATGTGCAAGTTCGTCATTAGATAAATCAGATTGCACATAATCACCAGCTATAAAAGTAGCAGTATTTCGACAAGTACATTCAAGAGAATCAGTCAAGGTCTGAGTAAAGGTATTGGTAGATGAATCACAAGTAGTTTGGGTAGAATTTTCTACTAAAGCACTTTGGTCAGTTTGAGTAGAAACATTCTCACAAACTTTCTTAGTATCAACAACAATACATTTATCCTCTGAATTCGAATTTTGAGACTTGAGGTGATTAATAACTTTTTGTTGAGATTTCACCTTTTGTTGTAAACCTTCTATTTGTTTTTCCAAAAATGTGGTTGGAAAATACATTTTAGTTGGTTTAGGTGGAGTACCGACAGATTCTTGGTTTTGAAAATTTGATTCAATTTCTTCCAATTTGAAAATTGAAGATTCTTTTTTTTGTATGAATCATTTATTGCATCATAATTAACCAAAAATTCTTGTTTTGGTATTCTCTCAACTTCATCAGTCTCAAATTCGTTATCCAATGGACGAATGAATTGTTGTATCATACCAAGTCGTAGAAATTTTTCATCATACAAGGGTTCAATCTCTTCTTTGGCTTTTTGTAATGGTGTGATATTCTCAAATCCCAAACCGAGAAGAAGATCCGATTTGTCAATTTTTGACTTATTGAAATATGCAGTGAAATCCAAGAGAGGATTTTGTTCAACTTTATATAACTTTTCTTGATAGAAAAGTATATTCTTTTTAAATTCCTCAACTTGTTTTTCAAGATTCTCAATCTCAATGCCTTTTAGAAAACAATTATGATTTAAATCAGAAATCTTTCTTTCGAATTCAACATTGTTTGGTTTAGCTTCTTGAAGCTTTTTATTAAGAATATCAACATCCATTTGTCTTGCATTTGCCCGAAGCCATTCATTAGTCTTTTGAATTTCAAGATCTTGATTGGCTTTTTCAAGATCATGAATGGTCTTTTCTAGATTTTGACATTTTTGTAATAACTTAGAATCAGGAGAGACATTCAACTCACATTCTTTAACCAACATCTTATCTTTGTATGCTTGAAAATCTTGTTTAATAGCATCATGTTCAAAAAGTAATTTTGAATTTTCTTCCAGAAGTTTTGAAAATTCACTTTTAGAAAATGAAATACTATTTTTCAACTTTTTGTTTTTGTTGGCTAAAGATTTGATATGAGTTGTCAAATTTGATAAAGCTAATCTACATGACTCTTTGTCCTTAATCAAAGAAAAAGTAGAGTCGAGATTTACCTCATCATCTAGGTATTCATCATCAGTGCTTTCTGCTTCAAAGACTTTGTCCTTGGCCAACCTTGCCATAAAGCAAACATTAGTAGAGAGATCTTGATCTTCATCATCTGTGAGTAATAGCCATTTGTCATCTTCAGCGAGCAATGCATGTCCTGCTTCAACTTGTTTGGCTAATAGCATCTTCTGCTTGTAATACTCATAATTCCGCTTTCGAGGTTGTTTGCAATCAACAGCAAAATGTCCAGGAATACCATAATTGTAGCACTTTTTGTCTGATGCCTTACCCTTCTCAACAACTTGTTTCTCATAGGCTTCCTTCTTTTCAGCATACTTTGATCCATTAGCTTCACTTTGCTCATAATTCTTAGGATGATAGTGTTCCTTCTTGGGAAATGCACTTGTAGAAGAAGTGCGGAGATTGTTGTTTGTTGGCCTCGCTTTGTAAAATTTCCTCTTGAAATGCTTTGTTACCGCGGCAAGAGCTTGATATAGTTCATCTGAAACACCATCTCTTGTAGCCATCAGATCATCTCCCTCCTCATCAGATGAAGAAACAACTACCATTTGCCTCTTAAGAGCTTCAGAAATCTTCTTCTCAACTATCAATGCCAAAGGATCAGAAGATACAACTTCTGGCATTTTGTTTGATGAAGCTTTGTTGAGGACTTGGTTTTCATTGAGTTTGAAAGATTCATAAAGAATATGAATGGTGAACTTGGTCAGATTTTGATGTTGCTTGATCTGTGTTCCAAAATCTTCCCATTCTGGACCAAGAGCTTTGATGAATTTGATGTTTAACTCAATCTCTGTTTTATTGACATTGTTATTCCTTAGTTCATTTATGACATTGCAGAATCTGTAGTAGACAGCCTCAAGAGTTTCATTTGGCATTTTTGAGAAGTTGTCAAACTCAGTTAAAACATTGGTCAATCTAATCGTCGAAGTCACGTCAGCTCCTTCCATCTGTCTAGCCACTTCATCCCATATCTCCTTGGCTGTATCATAAGAATCAACAGAGCCATAGATTTCATCCGGTAGAGCTTTGTATAGGCATGACCTAGCTCTGTTATCTGCAGCTGTTCGATCTTTTTGTTCAGCATTCAAAAGATCAGGAGTTAGAATTATTGCATCAGTAGTGGGATGGCGATGAACAGCAAGTCCATTAAGGATGGAATCTTTCATCATATGACCATTTGTTTGACTCTCCA
The DNA here is from genome assembly GCA_034093135.1 of Erigeron breviscapus. NCBI lineage: Eukaryota > Viridiplantae > Streptophyta > Magnoliopsida > Asterales > Asteraceae > Erigeron > Erigeron breviscapus. The sequence goes on from CM067175.1 coordinate 98,153,908, forward strand.
CATAGTCCATAAATCTTTTCTTCCATAGTTCATAAGAACCACGGTAGAGAACTGGAGGTCTTGTATCTGAACCTAATGCCAATGCTTCACGAGAAGCCATTTTGAATTTGATTTGATGAATTTGATGTTTAACTCAATCTCTGTTTTATTGACATTGTTCTTCCTTAGTTCATTTATGACATTGCAGAATCTGTAGTAGACAGCCTCAAGAGTTTCATTTGGCATTTTTGAGAAGTTGTCAAACTCAGTTAAAACATTGGTCAATCTAATCGTCGAAGTCACGTCAGCTCCTTCCATCTGTCTAGCCACTTCATCCCATATCTCCTTGGCTGTATCATAAGAATCAACAGAGCCATAGATTTCATCCGGTAGAGCTTTGTATAGGCATGACCTAGCTCTGTTATCTGCAGCTGTTCGATCTTTTTGTTCAGCATTCAAAAGATCAGGAGTTAGAATTATTGCATCAGTAGTGGGATGGCGATGAACAGCAAGTCCATTAAGGATGGAATCTTTCATCATATGACCATTTGTTTGACTCTCCACATAGTCCATAAATCTTTTCTTCCATAGTTCATAAGAACCACGGTAGAGAACTGGAGGTCTTGTATCTGAACCTAATGCCAATGCTTCACGAGAAGCCATTTTGAATTTGATTTGATTTGAAAATTGAATTGAGTTAAAAGTTGAAGAAACAGGAAATGAAACGATCTTGATATGGGACGATCTTGGTGAGATCGTCTTAGGTTTCGAAAAAATGAAACGGTCTTGGTGAAGATCGTCTTAGATTTTGAAGAAATGAGACGATCTTGGTGAAGATCGTCTTAGGTTTCTTTATCAAAACTTATAAGTATTTGAATTGACCAAACCAATCCTTTCGGATTAATTAGCCAGAAACAAACACTACACAACACACACTTGTCTAGAACGATCTTGTGAAGATCGTCTAACAAGCCACAAAGCACAAGAATGAAAAAACGAGCTTTCAAAGACTAAGACGATCTTGGGAAGATCGTCCTAGTGAAGATCGTCTTGGTGTCATCTTCTTCATCTCATCAGTTTTCCAGAAAAACTCCATTAACAACTTCAGAAAGCTTCAATATCTTTTGAATTACTGGGAGTTAAATCACGAAATCACTTGCAAACTGATTGTTTTCACGTTCGCAACCAATTTATGAACAAAATTCAACACAAAACACAACAGATTCAAATCCCTCAAATTCGCGCCAAAAACACAAAATTCAATCTCGAGAATTAGATTGAATTGAAACTTGAAACTTGACAGGATTATGTTTTCAACAACCACGAATCTATTGGTTAACAAATAATTGTGATTTTATGTGATTTGAAGTGTGAATTTTGATGAACCAGTAGGTGAAAAAGACGAACAAAAATTGTAAATAATTTGATTTGATTTGAAAATTGAATTGAGTTAAAAGTTGAAGAAACAGAAAATGAAACGATCTTGATAAGATCGTCCTGGGTGAGATCGTTCTGGGTGAGATCGTCCTAAGCAAGATCGTCCTAGGTGAGATCGTCCTAGGATGATCGTCCTAGTGAAGATCGTCTTGGTGTCATCTTCTTCATCTCATCAGTTTTCCAGAAAAACTCCATTAACAACTTCAGAAAGCTTCAATATCTTTTGAATTACTGGGAGTTAAATCACGAAATCACTTGCAAACTGATTGTTTTCACGTTCGCAACCAATTTATGAACAAAATTCAACACAAAACACAACAGATTCAAATCCCTCAAATTCGCGCCAAAAACACAAAATTCAATCTCGAGAATTAGATTGAATTGAAACTTGAAACTTGACAGGATTATGTTTTCAACAACCACGAATCTATTGGTTAACAAATAATTGTGATTTTATGTGATTTGAAGTGTGAATTTTGTATTAAAGTTATCAGGTATGAAAGTTATGAAAGGATTATACAAAAGTTATGATCTCTAAGGTATGAGAGGGCTATTTATAGTCTAACTACACAATTATGCTAATTGTCATAATTAGCCCCTCAACCTTAGTGATCATTTATCTATGATTTAATAACAAGAAATTCCTCTAATCTAGATTACAATTTATCACTATTTTTGGATTTCTAACAAACCCCACATCCCTAAGTAAGTGGCACAAGTCACTTAGCCTACGTCTAGGCAAAGATACAAAGTAAAGAAAGAAAGAAAGAAAGATACGAAAGTAAAGTTAGGCACATTTAGGAATATGATGATCCTAATGTGACATGTTTATTGTGTGCTATGATATGTATGTGATATTAACATTTAATTCATGTTTTGTTAATATATTATGAAATGGCAAATGTTTTCAAATTCATGTTATCTTACTTAGCTAATTTATTAGCTAACACTTGCTCTTTTGAAAATGTTGTGCCTTCAGGATAAGCAAGCTTGAGCTAGGAAAGGATTAGCTCGGTGAGATGGGTAGAAGAAATAAAGAAGATAGCATTAGTGTCCTTAATGCTTAGACTTTACCTTTAGCCTTATGTATTGGCTACTTTATTATGTTTTATGATACTTGTAATAATGAATGACATTTATGTTGGTGCCATGACTTGGATTTCATTTATATTCTTTTAATGATGCACTTGGTAACACCATTTATGAAAGGTACCATCCGGTTACGGATGGGGAAATTTTTAAAGTGATCTTTTCCGCTACGTTTTAAAAGCCGTTTGGCAAAGTTTTTGAAAATCCAGGTTTTTAAATGACGGGTGTTACAATATATACTGGAAAATGAAATTTACATAAGTTACAAGATTGAAAATAAAAATACAAGTAGATAACAAAGAAGTAGAACTTAAGCAGATGGCCCTTCACCAGTTCTTCTTCTTTTGTGCAGTGAACCAATAGGTTGAGTGTCTTCAGGGTCAATATGTAATCTGAGCTCCAGATTTTCTTTATGTTGTATTTTACCCTTCAACAAGTTAGTCCATGCTTTCTCAACCCTATTCTTCACTGGCTTTGCTTCCAAAAAGTTCACCATTTCCACCCATTCACTGAACCCATATTGCATCACTGAAGGATTGTCAGTTGTTATCAGTGGCCCTCTGGTATATCTGACTTGCACCCTAAAAACTTTGGTGCCTGGCTTGATGGATACATTGACACCATTGATAGTGCCACTGTGCCTTCTTTTTGCAACGACTGAAGAATAATAGGCTCTGGCTTCAGATTCATTTGATATCTTTACCATTCCAGATCCAGCAGCCTGCACAGCAGCCTTGATGTCATTATTTGAAATTTCGCCAATGGGTTCAATGAAAGTCCTCAAGTTGGAATTGAAGTTGTGACTTTAGTCTGAGTGAGGTCAAAGGCTTCCTTTAAGGAACTGGACAGAATGTTGCAGCCAGTGACCAACTCATTGAGCTTGTTGAACACCAAGTCTTCATTAGCAGTAAATTTATTTATCCCCAGGTCCACAACTTTTTGATTTGTAACACTTTAGAATCCTCTTGAGAGAGACCAGCAGTCACGAACTCTTTTCCTTCACTATCTCTTTCTCTTTCTCCTTGCCAACTTCAGTTGTCAGTTTGTCAAGAGCAGTAGAATGTTCAGATACCTTAGCTACCAATGTGTCCAGACTACTTCTCAACTGGTTGATTTCAGATGTAATTGGGGCCAGATCAACCGGAGGAGAAGCAATCTTGGTGATCTCAGACATCACCCTTTCAATCAATTGTTCTTCTCTTGCAGCCAAGGTTTCTTCAATCTTCTGACCAACTGAAGTGGCCAGTTGTTGCCCAAGCTCTGTCACATTAAGAGCAGGTCTATTAAATAACTCTTGGACCTGTCTTTCAATCTCCTTCAGATCTCCGTCAGACGATCGAACAGTATTACCAAGCAAGTTGGAGATTGAAGTTGTGACTTTAGTTTGAGTGAGGTCAAAGGCTTCCTTTAAGGAACTGGACAGAATGTTGCAGCCAGTGACCAACTCATTGAGCTTGTTGAACACCAAGTCTTCATTAGCAGTAAATTTATTTATCCCTAGGTCCACAACTTTTTGATTTGTAACACTTTAGAACTCTGGAGAGAGACCAGCAGTCACGAACTCTTTTCCTTCACTATCTCTTTCTCTTTCTCCTTGCCAACTTCAGTTGTCAGTTTGTCAAGAGCAGTAGAATGTTCAGATACCTTAGCTACCAATGTGTCCAGACTACTTCTCAACTGGTTGATTTCAGATGTAATTGGGGCCAGATCAACCGGAGGAGAAGCAATCTTGGTGATCTCAGACATCACCCTTTCAATCAATTTTCTTCTCTTGCAGCCAAGGTTTCTTCAATCTTCTGACCAACTGAAGTGGCCAGTTGTTGCCCAAGCTCTGTCACATTAAGAGCAGGTCTATTAAATAACTCTTGGACCTGTCTTTCAATCTCCTTCAGATCTCCGTCAGACGATCGAACAGTATTACCAAGCAAGTTGGAGATTGAAGTTGTGACTTTAGTTTGAGTGAGGTCAAAGGCTTCCTTTAAGGAACTGGACAGAATGTTGCAGCCAGTGACCAACTCATTGAGCTTGTTGAACACCAAGTCTTCATTAGCAGTAAATTTATTTATCCCTAGGTCCACAACTTTTTGATTTGTAACACTTTCGCATCTGCTTGAGAGAGACCAGCAGTCACGAACTCTTTTTCCTTCACTATCTCTTTCTCTTTCTCCTTGCCAACTTCAGTTGTCAGTTTGTCAAGAGCAGTAGAATGTTCAGATACCTTAGCTACCAATGTGTCCAGACTACTTCTCAACTGGTTGATTTCAGATGTAATTGGGGCCAGATCAACCGGAGGAGAAGCAATCTTGGTGATCTCAGATGTAATTGGGGCCAGATCAACCGGAGGAGAAGCAATCTTGGTGATCTCAGACATCACCCTTTCAATCAATTTTTCTTCTCTTGCAGCCAAGGTTTCTTCAATCTTCTGACCAACTGAAGTGGCCAGTTGTTGCCCAAGCTCTGTCACATTAAGAGCAGGTCTATTAAATAACTCTGGACCTGTCTTTCAATCTCCTTCAGATCTCCTTCAGACGATCGAACAGTATTACCAAGCAAATTGGAGATTGAAGTTGTGACTTTAGTTTGAGTGAGGTCAAAGGCTTCCTTTAAGGAACTGGACAGAATGTTGCAGCCAGTGACCAACTCATTGAGCTTGTTGAACACCAAGTCTTCATTAGCAGTAAATTTATTTATCCCCAGGTCCACAACTTTTTGATTTGTAACACTTTCCTTGTTGTACCTGGAGATTGACTTGGTATTCTTGTCAATTGTCTTTTGAACATCCTCCACCCTTTTGATAAGGTTTCGGATGTCGGTTTGGAATGAGACAAATTGACTGTCCAGTGACGGAGGGGAAGGTGTCACTGGACCGGCAACAGGTGCTAATGGAGCAACTGGAGGAGGCACATAAAGGGAAACCTCCCCAGTTAATACTTCAGTAGAAGTAGGAATAGAAACAGAAGTGGGGAAGAAGAAGGACGGCGAGTGAGATCAAGTGGCTGAATATACTGAGTATTCTCAGGTAAATTAGCCGGTGGCGGTGGTGGCATGTGTCTATTTCTAGACACAAATAATGATGATATTTGTGATGGTGGTGGTGGCATATCTGAAATTGGGAGTATAGATGGTGAAACTGAAATGGAAGTATCTGGAGGCGAGACATGAGATGAAGGGTCTTGATCTTGTACAGAAGAGTCAAGTATCTCAGTGTCTGAATCAGTTCCTTCAGAGTCCGAAGACTTTATTTGGATTTCACCTTCATTAACACTCATGTCCAGATCCATGAATGTTTCAGGTGGCTGAATAAGTTGCTCAGTCTCCTGATGAACTTCTCCAGTTTCCTGGATGGTTGCATCAGTTGTTGGCTCTGTCGTGGTGACATCATTGCCAGGAATAGAGGTCACTGGGGTTGCCTCAGTTACAACTGCTCTATCCTCAGTCATAACTTCATCGGCCGAAGAGATTGGAACTTCAGTTGCCAGTTGTGACTGTCCAGCAACATCATCAGTTCGTGCTAGAGAAGTGTCAGAAGTTTTGCCAGACTCATGTTGTGCAGACACGGACTCTAATCTGGGTTGGGCGGACCTAGTATTCTCTTCACCACTCTCTCCTAAAGAAGTTTCGAGAGTGGTTGCTTGCGGTTCATCCCTTTGACATTCTCCAGCATCCTGTTGGGAGGAAACTGAGGGCTGGATGGGTTACTACTGTCAGTGGCTAGTAATGACCTTTGCCTAGGGTGACGGGTACGAACTGGTGGGTCCCTCATTGTTTTGAGGCCCGCCTAGTTGCCTTTCCGAACCACCTGGTTATGGTGCATCGGTTTTTGCGAATGCCAGCAACATTCTTTGAGGAATCTCAACCTCCCCAGGTTCAGATACAAGGGAGTCAAGATTCCTTAAAAGTTATGGGATAGTGTAGAGTGATGTTGTGTTTATATTCATCACTGCCCAGAATCAGTTTGAAACAGAGAGATAGATACTTGGAGAAGGGGATGCAAAGTCCCCTGGAGCCCTTCAATTTCTGTACCAGGCTTCTATAAAGGATGTCAGCAAATTCCACTCTCAGTCCATTCCACAACCAGTAAACCATTTCTGCTTGTGAGGAGTTTATCTGGTCTAATCCACCAGAACTCTCACCCATGCTCTCCACCAGATGGACAAAGAAATATTTCCATGATGGTGTGAGGCTTTTCATCATCATGGGTCCCTTGGTTTTTAGAACCCCATTTTCAAGGCACTCCTTGTGTCCCATGTCAAGGAGAACTTACCTGAAATTAATGTTTGGGGAGATAACAACTGGATCCTCCCCAGATTTCCAGTAATTGAGGTTAAGGGCATCCTTCAATGTTTCTGTCGAGAGGTACACTGGACTGTCCCATTTTTTAATGTGAATGAGATAGTTGAACAGTCAGGAGATAAGGAAGCAGTGTACCAAAACTCACACAAGTAATCATGATACATCTTGCGTGGGTTTGCAGAGAAGGAGGCACCGATTGGAGAATCCCTCAAAAACTTTTGGATTCGTCCAATAAGAGTATTGGCGCCTTGGAATCCCATCAAACTAGCCATCAGATTATTTGGATTTAGTTTGATTAGACTAGGGTTTGATGGGGCACCAGTTGCCTGTTTGACATCTGGTGAGGGAGCGTATGAGACAGTAAGCAGATTTATATCTCTGCTTCGGGATGATTTATCCCAAAATAAATACGAAAATATTTTATCCCCAAATTTTCTAAATTGATTTGATGTTTTTGTCAAAAGAAAATTTGAAATTTGAAAATATTTAATAACCGGTGCCAAGCATTTAATGCTAGTGACGGCTGGTATTCCCACGCGCCCACTAACTTTCCACGATCCCAATAAAAAGTGTATCTTTATACAAAAATGTCTTTGACACGTCAGCCGACGGTTGCAAGTAGGAAAAAGTACTTGAGTACCATCACGTGTCACAAATATTGACCAAGTATTTTATAACGTTATGGAATCTGGTTGACCACCAGTTTTAGATAAGACCAAACTAGTACACTGGAGGGTTAGTCCAGTGCCAGTTACCACTGGAGATCTCTCCAGTGACAATTTTTCAAACAAAAGAAATTTTAGTCAGAAAAATATTTTGAGTCTTCCCCCTAGAATGATGATCCAGAAATCAATATTGCCAAGATAGTATCACAAAGGCGTTCGATAGCAAGGCGGGCAAAGATTATCTGGACCTCCTCAACTGGAGAACTTCATCAGTGTCACTGACGTGTTCATAACAAAGTCTCCAGTTTTAAGGATTTAGCATTCCCAACTCGCTGATGAGATGTTTGAAAGTTTTCTCATCAAGAGGTTTTGTAAAGACATCAGAAAGGTGTTTGTCAGTGGGGATGAAATGTATTTCAATATCTCCTTTCATAACATGATCACGAATAAAATGATACCTGATGTCAATATGCTTTGTTTTGGAGTGCATCACTGGGTTGTGAGATATAGCAATTGCACTGGTGTTGTAACAAAAGATTGGGGTCCTTGTGTATTTCTGACCATAATCTAGTAACTGGTTCTTGATCCAGAGAATCTGGGCACAACAACTGGCCGCATAAATGTACTCTGCCTCAGCAGTGGACATAGAGACTGATGTCTGCTTCTTACTGGTCCAACTCACCAGTTTTCCTCCAAGGAAATGACAACCTCCAGTTGTTGACTTTCTATCTATCTTACAACCTGCATGATCTGAATCTGAATAACCCATTAGATCTAACCCTGAGCCTTTGGGATACCAAAGACCAAGGCTAGGACACCCTTTCAGGTATCTGAAAATGCGCTTTACAGCAAAAAAATGTGATTCTTTTGGGTTAGCCTGAAATCTGGCACATAAACATGTTGCAAACATTATATCTGGTCTACTTGCAGTTAAGTACATCAGTGAACCAACCATGCCACGATATAATCAGTTGTGTTCATTGGTTTGCCATTTGGGTCAGAATCCAAATTTAAAGGAGCTGCAATTGGTGTAGTTTTTGATGGGATTGAATCAAATTTGTATTTTCTTAACAAATCTCTGACATATTTTTCTTGATTGATAAAAATACCATCATTGATTTTGTAAGTCCCAACTCAATAGATGGTACTACCTGAAGACACCTCTATGTCGATGGTGGAGTTACTTTGCAATATAAGCGCTAAACTGGAGACGACCAGTTACAGTGAGTATATACCAAGTTCTAGATAGATTACTTATTTAAGTGACAATAAGTAAAGAACAATGCAATAATATAAAATACTTGTAAAGTAAATTGGTGAGACAATATGTAATTTTCAAGTGTAATTTATTTATGAACTTTAAATAAATTACAAGGTTGTTGCGGAACCAAGATAATACAAAGTATGTAAATATCCTAACAACCTATGAACTATAATTGATCTACACTTGGAAATTCTCTAAACAATCGAAACACTTAGAGTTGTGAAATGTTCCTTTTAGCGATTGAGAGAATATTGCACAAGTTCACCAAGAATATTGCAGGTTTGCAAAGTATATGTGTTTTTTTATTCTTGTTGTGCAATGACTTGTATTTATAGGAAAAGTTAACATTGGGATGTTAACTTTGGCCGTACAAATATGGTTGAGAACATTTAAGGAATAACATTTAATTCCTTAAAATGCTGTGTAAAGTTGCAGTATAAAGCAACTTTACTCAACCAGCTTTATGTACCTTTTTGTACTTTATACATAGATAAATCTTATTATCCGTGTAATAGCACATAAAGCATAAAAGTCAATTCCTCGTAATCAGTGTAAAGCTTTGTAAGAACTTTCCACTGATGGTCTCCAGTTTGTAACTGACTAGAATGTCAACTGGGCTTCGCTGCCATTGTCATTCTCTATCTTCCACTTGTTGTCTTCGACTTCAACTGGAATGTTTCTTCAACTGGTCAGTTCTCAACTGGAGGAAGTCTTCAGTTGCGTTTAACTGTACGTTGCAACTGGACTTCAATATATTTTGGACAAATCTTCTTAGTCTCCAGGTGTAACTGGAGACTGGCCAGTTTCACCGAAAACTGGTCCTAACAAATTCCCCCTATTTGTCCTGAAATATTGCCAAGTCTTTTTCAGTTCTTGTATCTGTATAAGTGTGAACTGGAAAGACTTGTTCGATTAAATCTATCTAAGTTTTCCAAGGCATTTTTATAGATCAATAAATGCCTTGGGTTTTTCTTTTGAGTTTGTTAGATCTAATCTATTATCTATCTTGTGGTTACAAACTGGTAACTTCATTTATACAGAGAAATGAAATATACACAAGTTACAGAATGTAAACAAAATTACAAGCAGATAAACTGAAAAGAAAAATTTAAGATGACCCTTCACCAATTTTCCTTTTCTTTGTCACTGAAGAGATAGGCTGAGAGTCTTCAGGATCAATATTCAACTTAAGTTCCAGATTCTCTTTGTGTTGAATCTTGCCCTTCAAAAAGTTAACCCAAGCTTTCTCAAACCTATTCTTTTGTGCCTTTGCTTCCAAAAAGTTCACCATTTCAACCCATTCCGAGAACCCATATTGCATTGCACCAGGATTATCAGTTCTAACCAGTGGCCCTCTGGCATAACTGACTTCAACATGAAAGTACTTGGTGCCTGGCTTAATTGTTACATAAACACCATTGATTGCCCCACTGTGTCTTCTGGTTGCCATGATCTGGGAATAATACTCTCTAGCTTCAGATTCATTTGATATTTTAATACTCCCAGCTCCAGCAGCCAGTACAGCATTCTTGATGTCATCATTCGATACATCGCCAGTTGGTTCAACGAAAGTTCTAAGATCAGCATCTCTATGCAGTGGCTTTCTTGGTTGAGGGTTCCTTCTAGGTGGATTCAATACCCTTTTCACAACCTTTCTTACATTTTCAATTCTTTTCTGAATCCCGCTGGCCCTGTTCTCCTTTGCCTTCTCCACTGATATATTTAAATTTCTGGCATCATGCTCAGCTTCATCATCAGGATAGTGCCTGTCCAGTTCAATGTCAAGCATTTCTTTTAACATACCCACTATCCTGGCATCATCTTTCACTCTAGCATACTCCTCTTTAGTGATTCCCAACAAGTGAGCATCACTAATATCAAGCAATTTTATCTTGGCCAGATGTTGTCTGGCTTCAGCTTGGTTTGCTTGTTTCACTTTCTTTCTTTCTTTAATTTGATCACCAAGCCTTGCCAGACGTTTGCTATCACTTTCAGAAACTGGAGGAAGTACATCAGCATTGCCAGTTTCCAACATTGGTACATCAGTGGCCGGCTGGGCTTCATCAGATGCTTTGCCTTTACCCTTATTCACATTCCCCCTATTAATCACATCGGTCTCCTCTACCCTTTGCTCACCAGCTTCAGTACTGGCAGCAACAATCATTTCACCACCAGATTGACTTTCAGATGGAGTTCTTCCAGGTGCAACTGGTGCAAGGACTGCACTTCTTTCCCCCTTGGCAGCATCTAGACCTGCCCTTATAGCTTCCCATTCAGAGGGGTGAGATGGCAACCAGTCAAGAGGCTGCCATGTTTGCATATCCTTGCATTCTTTGAAAATTCCACACATCATCCTGAAAGACCTCCACAGATGGTTGGTCTCCTTTGACTGGGTCAGAACATTTGCTGTAACCTGTTCCTGACCAGTTTTCAGTTCATTCAAAATCTTGGAATCTTCATCCAGACCAGAAACCACCTTATTCTTAACCTCTTCATCCTTTTGTTTCAAATTATTTACTTCAGTTGTCAGATTGTCAATAGACTGAGTATGATTAGATACCTGGGTGCTCAAATTATCAATGCTGCCTCTCAACTGGTTGATCTCATTAGTGAGTGGGGCCAGATCAACCTGAGGAGTGGCCAGCTTGGTGATCTCAGCTATCACCTTTTCAATCAACTGTGTTTCTCTGGCACCCAGCGTATCATCAATTTTCTGACCAACCGAAACCATCAACTGCTGCCCAAGCTCAGTCACATTCAACCCAGGCTTTTCAACTAACTCTTTCACCTGCTTTTCAATCTCCTTTAAATCTACTTCAGATCTTCTGACAGTGTTATCCAGCAAATTGGAGATTGAGGTTGTGACATTGGACTGAGTGAGGTCGAAGGCTTCCTTTAGAGAAGTTGCCAGATTATTGCAGCCTCCGACCAGCTCATTGAGCTTCTTTAACACCAAGTCTTCATTTGTTGAGAACTTGTTAATCCCCAGATTAACCACTTTAATATTGGTCAGATGATCCTTGTGGTATCTGGAGAAAGACTTAGTGTTTTTGTCAAGTGTCTTTTGAATATCCTCCACCCTGGTAAGAAGGTTTTGGATATCGGCTTGAACAGACACAACTTGACTGTCCAGTGACGGAGGATAAGGTGTCACTGGACCAGCAGCAGTTACCACTGGAGTAACCGGAGGAGGCAAATTGAGGGAAGCCTCCCCAGTTGACGTCGCAGCAGTTGAGGAAGTAATAATAGGAGTGGTAGAAGAAGAAGGGACTGAAGTAACAATGTGTTGTTCATGCTGAGAATGCTCAGGTGTGAACAACGGCGGTGGTGGGGGTGGCATTTCTCGAAGAGTGAGAACTGCCCAGATGGTGATGGTGCCATACGTCTGTTTCCAGACATATAGTTGTATGTGGGAAATGGAATATCAGTAGGCTCATTTATTTGGGATGGTAAAACTGAAATTGAAGCATCTGGAGGCGAGACTTGAGATGAAGGGTTTTGATCTTGTACAGAAGACTCAAAAATCTCCAAGTCTGATGCAGTACCTTCTGAATCCGAAGACTCAATAAGGATTTCCTCGTCATTAACATTCATGTCCAGATCCATGAATGTAACTTAGGGCTGACCAGATGGGTCAGTCTCCAGATGACCTTCTCCAGTTTCCTAGAAGGTTGCATCTGTTGGAGGATCAGATACCGAGGTATCTTCACCAGGGATAGAGGTCACTGGGTTGCCTCAGTTATAGTTGCTCTATCCACAACCATAACATCATCAGCCGCAGAGTTTGGAACCTTAGTCTCCAGTAGTGACTGGCCAGAGACTTCGTCAGTTCGTGCAATAGAAGTGTCAGAAGATAGGCCGTGGACACTTTGTGCTGACTCAAACTCTATTCTGGGTTGGGGTAGCCCAGTTTCATCTTCACTACCCTCTCCTACAGAAATTGTGAGGGTGGCTACTTGCGATTGTCCCGTTTGACTATCTCCAGGTTCCTGTTGGGAGGAAACTGTAGGGTTGGTCTGGTTTCTACTGTCAGTGGCAAGTGCTGACATAGTCCTAATGCGACGTGTTCTTGTTGCCTTTGGAACTCCTGAAAGACCTGTTGGGAGGTCTCCGGGGTAAATGGTTGTGGGGACAGACACGCTGGAGCTGGAGGGGTTAGACTGTTGCCCGGGTTCGGCAATGGTCACAATTCCAGCAGACGAACTGGTGGGTCCCTTATTATTTTGAGGCCCGCCCAGTTGTCTTTCCGACTCACCTTGGACTGGTGCATCGGTTTTTGCGAATGCCAGCCGCATTCTATCTGGAATCTCGACCTCTCTAGCTTCAGATACTAGAGAGTCAAGATTCCTCAACAAATCTGGGATAGTGTAAAGTGAATATGTGCTTAAATAAGCTTCACTGCCCAGAATTTATAGAAAACAAAGAGAGAGAAACCTGGAGAAGGGGATACATAGTCCCCTGGTGCCCTTCAGTTTTTGAACCAGGCTTCTGTATAGGATATCAGCAAAATCCACTCTCAATCCATTCCACAGGCAGTATGCCATTTCTGCCTGTGCGGAGTTAATCTGGTCAAGTCCACCAGAACTCCCACCCATACTTTCCACAAGGTGGATGAAAAAGTACCTCCATGAAGGTGTAAGGCCCTTCATGGTCATCGCACCCTTTGTTTTCAAAACCCCTTTTTCGAGGCACTTCTTGTGTCCCATATCAAGGAGGACCTGGCGAAAATTTATATTTGGGGAGATGACAACAGGAGACTCTCCTTGTCTCCAGTAATTGAGGTGTAGAGCATCCCTCAATACATCTGCTGATAAGGTACACCGGACTGTTCCACCTTTTAATGTGAAATTGATGGAGGAGCAGTCAGAAGAAAGAGAAGCGGTGTACCAAAACTCACACAAGTAGTCGTGAAACATCTTGCGTGGGTTTAAGGAGAATGAGGGTCCAATTGGAGAATCCTTCAAAAATCTTTGGATTCTCCCAATAAGGGTATCGGACCCTTGGGTTCCTTGTAAACTAGCCATCGGATTATTTGGATTTAGTTTGATGAGCGTAGTATTACCAGGAGCACCAGATTCCTGTTTGACATCTGGTGGAGGAGCATATGGGACAGATAGGAGATTTACATCTCTAGAACGGGATGATTTAGGTGCCATTTGAAAATGAAATTGAAACTTTGGAATTAGGGTTCTTGATTTATGAAGCAGAGAGAGAAAAGAAGCAATTTTAGATGATTGGGAAGTAAATGAAAAGAATGTAAAGGGAAGTAAATGTGATCGGAGTAAATAAGGGTATTTATAAGGAATTCAAGATCCCAATGAAATACCAAAAATCATATTTTATTAACAAAATCAATTTTGTAGATATTTTTACAAAATAAGTTTGAATTTTGAATCAAAAACATAATTCACTGTGTCAGCATTAAATGCTACGACGGCTTAACTTACCCACGCGCCCACTAATTTTCATTTTCCCAATAAAAACAGTTGTCATTTACCAAAATGTCTATTAACACGTCGGATGACGATATCAAGTGGGTTAAAACACTCGAGTACCATCACGTGTCTTAGATATTGACCAAGTATTTTCTAACGTTATGAAAAATTAAGACAAGACTGAACTTGGTCACTGGAGGATTAGTCCAGCGCCAGTTTCCAACTGGAGAGTTCTCCAGTTGCCATTTTCAAACAAAACGAATTTTAGTCAGAAAATTGTTTTGAGTCTTTCCCCTAAAATGATGATCCAGAAATCGATTAGTGTCAGGATAGTATCACAAAGGCGTTCGATAGCCTGACGAGCAAAGATTATCTGGACCTCCTCAACTGGAGAACTTCATCAGTGTCACTGACGCGTTCATAACAAAAATCTCCAATTTTAAGGATTTAACATTCCCATGTTCGCTGATGAGATGTTTAAAGGTTTTCTCATCAAGAGGTTTTGTAAAAACATCAACGAGCTGTTTGTCAGTGGGGATGAAATGTAATTCAATGTCTCCTTTCATAACATGATCACGAATAAAATGATACCTGATGTCAATATGCTTTGTCTTGGAGTGCATCACTGGGTTGTGAGATATAGCAATTGCACTGGTGTTGTCACAAAAGATTGGGGTCCTTGTATACTTTTGACCATAATCTAGTAACTGGTTCTTGATCCAGAGAATCTGGGCACAACAACTGGCCGCAGAAATGTACTCTGCCTCAGCAGTGGACATAGAGACTGACGTCTGCTTCTTGCTGGTCCAACTTACCAGTTTTCCTCCAAGGAAATGACAACCACCAGTTTTTGATTTTCTATCTATCTTACAACCTGCATGATCTGAATCTGAATAACCCATTAGATCTAACCCTGAGCCTTTGGGGTACCAGAGACCAAGGTTAGGACACCCTTTCAGGTATCTAAAGATACGCTTAACAGCGTGTAAGTGTGATTCTTTAGGGTTAGCCTGAAACCTGGCACATAGACATGTTGCGAACATTATATCTGGTCGACTGGCAGTTAGATACATCAGTGAACCAACCATTCCACGATATTCAGTGATGTTTACTGGTTTGCCAGTTGGGTCAGAGTCCAAATTTAATGGTGCTGCAATAGATGTGTTTTTTGATGGGATTGAATCATATTTGTATTTTCTTAACAAATCTCTAACATATTTTCCTTGGTTTATGAATATTCCATTTTCAGTTTGCTTAATCTGAAGACCTAAGAAAAATGTTAATTCTCCCATCAAACTCATTTCATACTCAGATGACATGATTTTAGAAAACTTTTTACACATTGCATCATCAGTTGAACCAAATATAATGTCATCAACATAAATTTGTACCAATAAGATATTACCTTTTTCTTTCAAGATAAATAAGGTATTATCTATTGCACCTCTTTGATAGCCATTTTTAAGAAGATGTTTAGTTAAAGTATCATACCAGGCTCTCGGGGCTTGTCTAAGACCATACAAAGCTTTGTTCATTCTATAGACCCAGTGAGGATGCTTCTCATTGATGAAGCCTGGAGTCTGCTTAACATACACAACTTCTTCCAATGTTCCATTAAGGAACACACTTTTGACATCCATCTGGAAGACTTTAAACTGCAGATGGGCTTCATAAGCCAGAAATATTCTGATGGCTTCAAGTCTTGCAACTGGAGCAAAAGTTTCATCAAAGTCAACGCCTTCTGCTTGACAATAACCCTGGGCAACTAATCTAGCCTTGTTTCTTACAACATGGCCATCTTCATCCATCTTGTTTCGGTAGACCCATCTTGTACCAATGGGTTCTTTCTTTAACCCTGGTGGACAGGGAACAAGTTCCCACACATTATTCCTTTCAAACTGGATGAGCTCTTCTTGCATAGCTTCTACCCAGCTTGGGTCTGCCATAGCCTCGTCAATCTTCTTCGGTTCAATTAGTGATAAGAAGGTGACGTTTAAGCATTGCTCACTGGTGGCTCTTCTAGTCTGAACCCCACTATTTGGATCTCCCATAATCTGTTCAATTGGATGTGCTCGAGTCCATCTAGTGTATTGACTAGGCTGGTGAATTACAATATCAGTGCAAGTCACCTGGCGATCTTCTTCAGTTGTAGCAGCTTCTGGAGGAGGATCTGTCCAAACTACTTCTACGTCCTCATCAGAGTCAATGAGGTCACGATTTGCATCATGAAATTCTTCAATTAAAAGGCATTTCTTGAAGAACTGGAGAAGTTGGAGTTTGAACTGGTGCTGATATTGGAGTGGCACGTACATCAGATCCAATCACCAATTCCTGTGGTAAATTGAAATTGATGGAGGGATAGAATGAAGTGTCACTGGTGGTGCCCTTCTTCTTAACTGGTTCCAATTTGTTGTAACTGGAAACATCTTTTGGTGAAACAACTGACTGATGAACTTGGTCAGTTTCACCAAAATTTATTGGAACGACTAAGAAATATCAAGGCTTGGTCTCTTGTTGATTGCTTCAGTTGATTCGTCGAATGTGACATGAATTGTCTCATGAACCTTTTGGAGTCTATATTTATAAACTCTAAAGGCCTTTCGAATATCTGAATAACCTAAAAATACCCCTTCATCAGCTTTTGCATCAAACTTTCCAAGCTGACTGGAATCGTTTAAAATATAAACTGGACAACCAAATACATGAAAGTATCCAATATTTGGTTTACGATTCCTGAGTACTTCATAGGCAGTCTTCTTATGTCTCTTGATGTAGACTGACCGGTTTTGGGTGTGACAAGCAGTTGCAACTGCTTCAGCCCAGAAACTGGTGGGAAGACCTGATTCAGATAGCATACTTCTGGCTGCTTCTATCAGAGTGCGATTCTTTCTTTCCACAACTCCATTCTGCTCTGGAGAGTGTGCTGATGAGAAGTTTTGAGAGATGCAAGTGTCATTGCAAAATGTTTCAAGTACCTTATTTTGAAATTCAGTACCATTATCACTTCGCAACTGACAAACTTTTCGAGTATACTTGAGTTCAATTCTTTTGATGAGAGAGATGATTTTAGCAGGTGCATCACTTTTGGATCTGAGGAATACCACCCAACAGTATCTGGTGAATTCATCGACCACAACTAGAGTGTACTTCTTTCCAGCTCTAGTTTGAACATTCACTGGACCAAAGAGATCCATATGTAGCATGTGAAGAGGTTCAGTGATGCTAAAGTTTTGCCTGGTCTTGAAACTGGCTCTTTTCTGCTTGCCCATCTCACACCCTGGACATGGCTTTTCTTTATTAAAAGAAATCTGTGGTATCCCATCAACCAGTTGTTTGCGAGACAACTTGTTAATATTTTTGAAATTAAGATGGGATAATCTTTTATGTCACAGCCAGTTGGTGTCCTCATCAGCCTTGGTATAGAAGCACTGCTCTTTTGGAGCTGGTTCCATATCCATGATGTACACATTTCCTTTTCTTGGTGCAACCATCACCACTTTCCAATCCTTGTTAAATATGGTGCCTTGAGAAATATCGAACAAAACTCTGTAGCCATCATCACAAAGTTGGCTGACACTGATCAGGTTGTATTTCAAACCATTCACTAATGCAACTCTTTTGAATTCGACCTGTCCGTTATTGAGCACACCATATCCTTCAGTCTTTCCACTTTGATCATTACCAAACGTCACTGCCGGTCCATCTTGGACAGTGAACTCTTTAAGCAGGGGCTTACATCCGGTCATAGTTCGGCCAGCTGCGCTGTCCAGATACCAGATATTCTTCTTTCGATCGCCCTGCATACTCACAAAAATCATCAGTTATTTTTGTGAACCCATCTTTTCTTGATGGGTTCACTGGACTTCTCTACAGAAGTCACAGTTGATTGTTGTGGTGGTAAACTGAAGACTACATCTGGATCTTTTTCACCAGATCCAGGTGCAGGAGTAAAAACGATTGGTATTTGATACTTGCTCCCCTTTTCTTATCAGATTTAGTTCCAGATGGAACATTCTTTTGTTTTGGTTTTGAAGGGGGTTTAATATTTTGTTTTACAGCTGGAGGTGATGAACCTCCTTCCAGATTTTTAATCCGGGCAGTACAACTCTGAACCTGTCGAGACAAAAGTTGGAGTTGACTTTCCAGTTTAACAAAATATTGTTTTCATCAGGCTGCTGAACCTTGGACCTTGGTTCAGCTGGAGTTTTAGTCTTTTGGGTCTTGGGCTCCTTAGACTTCTGAGGTAAAGGCTTGTTACCAGTGACCTTTTTGACTGGAGAACTAGCCTGTTTGGCTCCAGGTTTAACCTCAATGGGGGTGGTCTCAATGGGTTCAGTTTCAACAGCCTCAGGTTGATCATAAGGAGTTTCAACCCTGAGAGCTGGAGGCAATGCATGAAGATCTGGTATGAGAGCTGCCATTTCAAGATTTCCAGATTTCCATGCATTTTTCTGGGCATCAATAGTTCTAGAAAATGCATCATAATTCTTTCTAGATGCTTTTACCCATGACTTGATAATCATTTGTTCTTTTTCAAGATCAGAAACTAATTTTTGATTATCAAATTCTAAAGCCTCAATTTTCAAAACTGACTCCTTGAGAGCCAACTGGACACTTTGTAAATCATTCAGTTGTGGTTTAACATTGTTTAGTTCAATTAAGATAGTGTCCAGATATCTTTCACTATCTACTCTAACAGTTTCCACAAAAGCCAAATCACCACTTAATGATTCAGCAAGGTCCAGTTTCAGTTCTGGGTCAACTTGGTTGTCATAATCACATACCTTTTTCAAAATGATGTCCACCCATCTTCCAGTGATGACATCTTCTTTTGCCACATGCTGCTGTTGATCTTCCAAGGCCATGAAACACATGTCCCTTTCCTCTTCTTCATCAGCTGATGAGTCATCAGAGTATTCCCATTTTCCCTCAGTTTGTGCCATCAAGCACTGATCCTTTTCTTTTTCCATGGACAGGAGGGCAATTTGGGCCTTAAGCTTCTTATATTTAGCTTTGTAGCTATCATCAGGCCGATTAAAATTTGGGACAGAGGGACCAGTTTGGTTGTTCATCTGACTAGATCTGCATTCCTTCATAAAATGACCTTTCTTACCGCATTTATAGCAGGTAAGATTGGTTTTATCCAGAGAGATGGAGCTGGAAGCATTGTTTGGGCCATTAAATCTTTTAGATTTATGCTTAAACCTATTAAAGGTTTTAGCGATCATGGCTACCAGATCATCATCGTCAGTTTCATCACAACCATCACTAATTTCAGTGGTCAGGCCAGAGTTCAAGAAACTGTTTAACATCTCCTTCATTGAGTGTGACTGGACACTCTCTGCAGACATTAAAGCAATACAAGGTCGCTCAGTTACACTAGCAACCTTGGGACTCTGGGCATGGTTCATGGCATCCTGCTCAGCCACCAGTCTTGCTGTATTATTATCTTCAGTGAATCTGAAGGCTCCATAGAGCGATGCAAGAGTGTGACTGTGCAGGGTTTTACCTTGTCTCAAGACAAGAGCCATATTTTCCCATTTGGAAGGAAGAATATCACAAAACTTCTCAAGAAAAATATCCTTATCCTTCTCTACACCCAAGCCTCTCAACTGATTAATGAGGCTAGAAAACCTGGTGTAAGTACCAGTTAGACTTTCATTGGGTAGAGCAAAGAAGGATTCATACTTCTTATTCAGGGCAACCTTTCTGGTGACAATGGTGTCATCACCTCCTTCAAACTAAATAACTAATTCATCCCACATTGACTTGGCACTGGGAACAACACAAGTGTTGGAATTAGATCTTCAGGGACAGCTCCAAGGATCATGTTCTTGAGTCTGGTGTCCAGATCTACAAGTCTACGATCCTCATCAGACCAGTGGTCTTCGAGCTTTTCTCTGGAACCTCTTCTTCCAGTTGGATCTAGAAGAGGACTTACCCCAAGAGACATGGGTATATACGGTCCATCCTTAAGGATTTTCAACATATATCTCTCTATCCCACCAAAATGCAAAAGCATTTTGGCCTTCCATGTACTGAAGGTCTCACTGTTTCCATCAAATTTTGGAACATGAGTGTTAGAATAATGTACATGGACATGGTTTGGGGCAGTAGGAGGAGGAGGGTTAGTATTAACATTTTGAACAGGTGGTGTATTAGTATTCAAAGGGTTTTCACCTTGACCAGAACCATCTCCACCTTCAGTAGTAGTCATCTAAGCAGATCTAGGCAAGTTTATTAGCCTTCTGCTCTGATACCACTTGTAAGTCCCATCTCAATAGATGGTACTACCTGAAGACACCTCTATGTCGATGGTGGAGTTACTTTGCAATATAAGCGCTGAACTGGAGACGACCAGTTACAGTGAGTATATACCAAGTTCTAGATAGATTACTTATTTAAGTGACAATAAGTAAAGAACAATGCAATAATATAAAATACTTGTAAAGTAAATTGGTGAGACAATATGTAATTTTCAAGTATAATTTATTTATTAACTTTAAATAAATTACAAGGTTGTTGCGGAACCAAGATAATACAAAGTATGTAAATATCCTAACAACCTATGAACTACAATTGATCTACACTTGGAAATTCTCTAAACAATCGAAACACTTAGAGTTGTGAAATGTTCCTTTTAGCGATTGAGAGAATATTGCACAAGTTCACCAAGAATATTGCAGGTTTGCAAAGTATATGTGTTTTTTTATTCTTGTTGTGCAATGACTTGTATTTATAGGCAAAGTTAACATTGGGATGTTAACTTTGGCCGTACAAATATGGTTGAGAACATTTAGGGAATAGCATTTAATTCCTTAAAATGCTGTGTAAAGTTGCAGTATAAAGCAACTTTACTCAACCAGCTTTATGTACCTTTTTGTACTCTATACATAGATAAATCTTATTATCCGTGTAATAGCACATAAACCATAAAAGCCAGTTCCTCGTAATCAGTGTAAAGCTTTGTAAGAACTTTCCACTGATGGTCTCCAGTTTGTAACTGACTAGAATGTCAACTGGGCTTCGCTGAGATCAGCAAACTTACTATCGAAGAGGGCAAGATCACAAGCAGGCTGCTTGTAAACTGAGGGACCAATTCTTGGTGGTTTGCATACAGAAGCACCGAATTGATTGTATTTTTCCTTCAGCTCTTGTTTAAAAATCAAGGAGAAGAATCTTGTAAATGGAATGGTGTATGAGCGATTGCTTGCTTGAACTTTTGCCTTCATATCTTCAAATATGACTGAGGCAAAATCGATAAATCTTCCATTAGCCAAGGCATGGATGATTTGCATATTCGCTGCTGTAGCTTGATCATGTGATCCAGAGTTGCCACCCATGCATTGAATAACATGTGCAAATAGTAATCTCCACACACCAGGGAGATGCTTTTTTGTGGGATTGCTGGGTACAGCTTCAGGTGGATCAACATCTGTTGAGTCCCAATGTTAATTGTAAATTTAATGATGACAAATCTGACCTATAAACACTTAGTAATCTTTTGGTTCTTGTAATCTGATCTGGGTCAGACTAAGCTGACACAACTTACGATCTGTCTCTGACCCAGATCACGCTTCATACTTTGTAATTGTAAAATCTTATGGAAGCAAGTGTTATTCAAGCTGCATCAACAATGTATTAGCATTCAGTCCAAGTTGAAGAGGAGGATTGAAGATAGAAGACCAAGCTGTTAGTGGAAGACAGCTTGGGATTAGCAGTCAGCTTGGATACACTTAGGCAGATTGGTGCTTTGACAAACGGCCCAATCTGTGTCTGACAATCAAGTGAAGATAACAACCTGGATTGAAGATAAAGACAAATGACGTGACTAGGAAGAATCCTAGGATCCAGGTTGGTGGTTGGTTTTACATATGCGTGTCCATACTCTGATTGGGTGATGAAGAATGTGCGTCAGTACGTGGGGGACCACAAGTACTTTGAAAGGCACGATTGATTATTCCTTTATCATCCACTGAATGAAGAATACGTGGCTGCAACGGACACCAAGTGAAGGAGCGCTTTCGCCTATAAAAGCCTCATTCATGGATTGCATATGAGTGGCATTTCCTGAGAATCATTCTTCACACAAGTTTCTCTGCTCTTACACACAGCTTAGTCTGTACGAGATCAGCTTGGGCTGATTCTCTTGAGCTGAAACTTATTGATTGTTGTTTGTCATTTCATAGGGTTGTTTAGATATCTATAGGCTATCTTTATTCCGCAACAACCCTGTAATTCTTTGTATAGATTATTTCTTAATAAAGGATTACATTTGAAAACCACAATCTGTGTTCAAGAATGTTTTATTTCTTTACTGCTTTACAGTTTTAATGATTCCTGCTCTTTACTTACTTGCTTGATATATATAAACCGAATCTTAAAACGTTTTGTATCAAAAGTTTGTAAAGATTAAGGAAAGTTGTATTCACCCCCCTCTACAACTGTTCTGTGTACAATATACTTTGGTATATTGATACACCTTGGGATGTATCAACATCTGTTCCATATCCAATAGTGGGCAACCACTCTTTCCATTGTTCAATAGTTGCTGGATTCACAAAAGGCTTTTCTTTCGTTTGATCTGGAAGACCAAGTGCTGTTCGAATGATATTTGGAGTGATTGTTATACGTGCCTGCTTCTTTTTCACTGTGCCAGAGATGGCACCGATACTTACATGATAGTCACACGTCCACCAAAACTCTCGAAGGAGATAAACATACATTTCTTCAGGATCAGCATAGATAGCATTTTTTGCAGGGCAAGCTTTTATAAAGTCTAGCATTTGCTGGTACCCTGTAGTGGAAGAAGGAACATCAAGAGAACCCAAATAATTGTTAGGTTTAATGGAGATTCTTTGGGCTTGAAACATGACTTTTGAAGAAGGAGGAATGGTTTCTGGATCATATATTTCAGAATGCATATAGAGAGGGACATGTTTAAGAGCTTTTTGGGTGGCTAGATCCTTTGCAGGCAACTTAACATGAGTTGGTGATTCTGGTTGATTTTTTGATGGAGGGTTTTGAGTTTCTGATTGTTGTTGTTGTTCAGGAGTGGGTTGCTCAGATGAAGAAGCCATCTTAGATTAAGATTGAGAAATAGGAAGAAGAAGATGAACAGTGAGAGGAGATAGAGAGGATTTTGAGAAGTTTGCGCGCTTTGGCGCCTCCGCCCCTCGCCCGGTGCCTTTTGCGCGTCTCCCGGCTGGTTTCTTGACAACCACGGCTCTGATACCATTCTGTAACACCCCACCGTTGGCGGAAACATGAGGTGTCATGAAAAGTACAGCACGACATGGAATTACATAGATACTGCTAAATGAAATAGAATATAATGATATATTCCCAAAACATAAGTCTTAATACAAGAGTTCCAAGTCACACAATGCTAGGAGAGCTTATTACTAATGCGTCCATAACAGAAAATAAACCAAGGCATGCAGCCTTAAAGTCCGATATAAGTAAAGGAGCACTAATCTCCGAAGTCCTGCCTAGAATTCAAATCTTTATCCCTGATTAGCCTGAGTACCTGAAAAGTATACTAAAACGTGTCAACACAAAGGTTGGTGAGTTCGTAGGTTTTAGTCAAAAAGTCCAGTCAAAGAAATAAGTCTTTTGTCAATTCTTTAAGTATAAACAAGTAGTAGTTCAATATTTTAATGAGCAGAATTACGCCATAAGTACCAAAGTACTCAAAGTCTCAAAGTCTCAAAGTCTGGCCTTACGGTACCTGCCTTAGTCCAAGTCTCCAACTCACACAATAAGCACGTCATAAACATAACAACAAACACATAATTACACACATACAAATAAGATTAAAGCACGTCAAATGGCACAAGTAACTCTAAACGCACAGGCTCAATATTGAACATAAACAGAAATCGACAAAACTGTTTTAAAAAAATAAGTATACTTTTCACCCCAAAACTGATAAAAAGAGGGGCTACGAAACTCACCTTAATTGGAGTGAATCGTGGGATGAAGAAAGAAGAAAGTAAGTAGACTATGTTGTGCTTCGTGGAACCTTTTCAAAGAAAGTAATACTTGATTTAGTTAATATGTTCTTGTTAGAAGATAGATGAAAGGAAGTTCGTTTTTGTAATCTTCATTACCCAAATTAGATTGTTATCATGACATTTGTTTAATTTACATATATATATAAATAACTTCTACAAGGATGTAGTGTAAACACTGGTTCCTATCAAACAAGGATGTAGTGTTGTAAATCCATACATGTACACCGGTTCCTATCAATCAAGGATGTTGGTGCAACGCAGTAGGTATATGGGATCATGTGTATAAGTAAATATATATATGTACATGGTTTTCATTATATATATCATTTATATTGTCATGTAATAAAAGTATTCAAGTTTTATAAAATTTGGTATACATCTTTAAATTGAATAATCCAAACCAAGCCATAATCTACAACTTGACACCATTAAAATACTTATAAATTATGATTAAGAGATCAAGAATTATTACCTTATATGTGCACTTAATCAAAAGGATGTTTAAAGGAATGATCAAAGATGACTTAAAGCTAAGAACTACTGAAATTCCATCCCTCTGTTCTAGACTTGTAATTCGACTTCTGGACCTTTTTGGACAAATTCAACGGTTGAAAACGTTGGTCTATATGTTAGGAAACTACTGTCAAAGAACCATGATGATCTGACGGTTTAATCTCCGGGGATCGGAGGTTTTCTGGGCTGCTGTAATGAAAAACGGGTTTTGAGTTGTTTTGGATATTTTCTTTCTTAAAGCCAACTATGGCTCAATGACGTGAGAACTAAGTTTGTTGCATGTATATGTATTGTTTAGAGTGTTGAGAATGCAGAGAACAAGGAAGTTCTTATAATTAGATAGATAGGATAGATAAGATAGATAGAGATTAAAGAAGAAGAAGTTTGATTATGTGAATTTGTAATGAAAACCTTAGCTTGTATTTATAGGTAAAAGTTTACCATGGTTACTAGTTTAGTTTGTTGATAACTAAGGTTAAGTTAAGGAATACCATGGGCTAGTTTGATGGTTTTGCAATACCATGGGCTAGTTAACTAACCTAAGTTAACTAACTTTAGTTAGCTAATCATAGTTAGTTATTTAGGTAGATATTATTTAGGATAATTTAGGATATTTAGTAGTATAATATACCCCTTAATTTACATACCTATAATGCCTAATTATTTTACTAGTATTTAGTTTATTTAACATATCCTAATATATATATATATATATTTACAATATTTCTAGCTAATTGATTGAGTTCATTATCAATAACAACCAAAACAAATCACGGTGTTCACCTTTTCATAAAGGTTGGGTTGGCTTTTGTCCCATTAGTACCATTATTAGCTGGCTGCTGACACTCGGGTATAATATAAATATTTAATATCGTATATTATACTAAGGCATAGAAATACGTTTTCCCAAATAATTTTTACATTCGTATTTAGTTTATTTAACATATCCTAATAATACAAGTTTCATATCAGATATGGACAACAATAATGGCCTCACAACATGGGCCTAATCACATCGAATCATTTACAATATCTGAATCCATCTAAATATTGTAATTAGCCCAACTCATATATATATGCACAAAAATAGTCGAAGTTTTCATATATTCATAAAAGTTTGCCATCATCATATATAACAAGTAACGGATCAAAATGGCAAATGTTACATTGGGCCCCATAACTGTAGTGAACCGTCACAAATACTCTCTTTCATACGTAATATATACATATATATACGTATTTAATAAATTAATAGGAGACCATCAGTGGTTTTGTATATATATAAAAAGCTGATTTTTAATTTACAAGAATACGTTTAATATACGTATGTGAGTAACGTATAAAAATGGATTGATGTGACAACTTGTACCATTATTTCAAAAGTACTCGAGTTTTACGGCGGATACAGTGTACAAGTTGCCCATTAGGGAGAAAATCGAGGTAACCGTTTTGAGATTCCAATAAAATATTGATAAAAATACTTGGTGGATATACTCACACGTTAAAATAGTTGAGATTGAAGTATATCCACTGACAATTTTGTAAATCTGGTTACCTCATTTAGAGAAGGAGTTTCAGTCAGCGACTTCACGGCAAACGTTGGTCGCTGATGAATAAAGAATACAATTTTTAGCAAATTGTCAGCTATCAACGGATTTAGTTATTCTTTACCAGAGCCGTTTGCTGCTGGACTAGATGGAAACTTTCAGCTTTCCATTGCTTTTATTTGCTTATTCCCAAAGCAACAGGGACTAACGGATTTGGTGAGTCTTTACCAGAGCCGTTTGCTGCTGGACTAGATAGAGACTTTCAGCTCTCTATTGCTTTTGTTTTGCTTTTCCCAAAGCAACAGGGAATAACGGATTTGGTAAGTCTTTACCAGAGCCGTTTGCTGCTGGACTAGATGGAAACTTTCAGCTTTCCATTACTTTTATTTGCTTATTCCCAAAACAACAGGGATTAACCGATTTGAGGAGTCTTTACCAGAGCCGTTTGCTGCTGGACTAGATGAAGACTTTAAGCTCTTCATTGCTTTTAAGTTCAGTGAGTTAGACATACTAAAACTCGCTGATAAGGGTTTTGACTACACGAGTCAATTTTCAACTTATAAAGAGAAAGATAAGTTGAATTTTAGCAAACATGACACATCATGTCGCTGATTCACCATTCAGCATTCCCAACTTGCTGACCAGATATTTGAATCTGGTTTCATCTAATGGTTTAGTGAAAATATCAGCAAGTTGGTCATCAGTGGGAATGAAGTAGATTTCAACATCCCCTTTCATGACATGGTCACGAATAAAATGGTACCTAATGTCTATGTGTTTTGTCTTTGAATGCTGAACAGGATTGTGTGTGATGGCAATTGCACTTGTATTATCACACATTATGGGAATCTTAGAAAATTCTAAGTCATAGTCAGCGAGTTGATTTTTCATCCATAGGACTTGTGCACAACAACTCGCTGCTGACACATATTCTGCTTCAGCAGTGGAGATGGACACTGTATGCTGTTTCTTACTAGACCAACTAGTCAGCTTCCCCCCCAACAGTTGACATCCACCACTGGTGCTTTTCCTATCTAACATGCAACCAGCATAGTCAGAGTCAGAATATGCAACTAAGTCAAAGCTGGAGTCTTTGGGATACCAGAGACCCAGAGTGGAAGTACCCTTCAGATACTTAAAGATTCGCTTGACAGCGAGAAGGTGAGACTCCCTGGGAGATGCTTGATATCTTGCACACAAGCAAGTAGCAAACATGATATCAGGACGACTCACTGTGAGATACATCAGCGAGCCTATCATTCCCCGATAGTGAGTGGGGTTCACATGCTTACCTTCAGGATCATCATGGAGATTGTTTGGAGGGGACATGGGAGTGGCCTTAGTAGTGACATTTGACATGTCAAATTTGGCCAGCATGTCACGAATGTATTTCTCCTGATTAATGAAAATTCCATTTGGGAGTTGGCGAATTTGCAGTCCAAGAAAGAAGGTTAGCTCACCCATCATGCTCATCTCAAAATGAGAGGACATCAGGGAGCTGAACTTGGTACAAAGTTTCTTGCTGGAGGACCCAAAGATGATGCATCCACATATAAAGACGATAGACATGGTGTGGCTTAGCTGGATCTTCAAAACCAGGTGGCTGCTTAACATAAACTTCCTCGTCGAGTTTTCCATTTAGGAAGGCACTCTTGACATCCATCTGATATACTGTGAAGTTTCTGTAAGCAACATGTGCCAGGAATAAGCGAATTGCTTCCAATCGGGCCACTGGTGCAAATGTTTCATCATAATCAACACCTTCTTCCTGAAGGTATCCTTGTGCAACCAGCCTAGCCTTGTTACGTGTAACAACACCATCTTCATCCATTTTATTCCTATAAACCCATTTTGTTCCAATGGGTTCTTTGTCAGCAGGCAGAGGAACAAGAAACCAGACATGCCGTCGTTTAAACTGGGTAAGTTCCTCTTGCATAGCCTCTACCCATGAAGGATCAGCCATTGCTTCTCCTATGTTTTTAGGAGTGATCATTGATAAGAAGTTCACATAGAGACATGTGTTTCTCGTCGTTGATCGAGTAACTACCCCTTGAGAAGGATCACCAATTACTTGGTGAGCTGGATGACTAGAAGTCCATTTAAGTGCTGGAACACTTGATGAACCTAGTTGAGTGTCAGCGGAAGACTGAGAGATGGGTTCAGTAGAAAGATCATTGTAAGAGGAGAAGTCAATGGTAAGAATGGGATCAGAAGGGGTATGATCAGATGAGCCATTCGACTGAATTGAGTTATCATTGATGTTGGAGTCATCAGCTGACTCCATATCATCAGCATTAGCTGATGCATCATGAAACTCTTCCTCAGCAGAGTCATCAGCATGCACATCATCAGCCAATGATCTAGGTTTGGCTGATGCAGCATGGATTGATTTTAAGATAGGCTCAACTGGCTCAATCGAGTACATATGAGCAGCAACTTGCTCTAGTTCAGTGTCAGCTGAACTACCTGTGTGTCATGCTGATATTTTCAGGCAGTGAGCAAGATGCATCAACAAATGAGTCAGCTTCCTCAGTAAGAGGATCAGCGAGCTCATTAAAAATGACTTCTGATGGAGTAGTTTGGATGTCCTTAAGAGCTGATGAACTTTCATCAAAGGTAACATGAATGGATTCATCCACTTTCTGAAGGCGAGTATTAAATACTCTAAATGCTTTACTGATGGAAGAATATCCAAGAAAGTATCCATCATCAGCTTTAGGATCAAATTTTCCGAAGTAATCCTTATTGTTTAGAATGAAAACAGGACATCCAAACACATGGAAGTATTTTATTTGAGGTTTCTTACCTTTCAAAACCTCATAAGCTGTCTTGTCATGTCTTTTAACAATAAGACATCTATTCTGAGTATGACAAGCAGTGCTGACAGCTTCTGCCCAGAATTTACTAGGCAAAGAAGACTCACTAAGCATGGTACGTGCTGCCTCTATTAGAGTTCTGTTTCTTCTTTCAGCAACACCATTTTGCTCAGGAGTTCTGGTGGAAGAGAAGTTTTGTGAGATCCCTTGATCAGCACAAAAGGATTCAAGAGTGTGATTTCTGAACTCAGTACCATGGTCGCTTCTGAGTTCTTTAACCCTTATGCTGTTGAGATTTTCCATCTTTTTTATGAAATTTATGATTTCTTCAGCAGCATCACTCTTTGAACGAAGAAAGATAGTCCAAGTGTATCGTGAATATTCATCCACAATTACTAAAGTGTATCTGCTACCCTTTAGGCTTTGGACATTCACTGGACCAAAGAGGTCCATGTGAAGAAGATGAAAGCAGCCAGAGATAGAATTGGCCTGCTTTGTTTTGAAGGTAGCTCTATGGCTTTTACCTTTTTCACAAGCACCACAGAGTCTATCCTTTTCAAAAGAGAGATGAGGAAGGCCACGAACAAGGTTCTTTTTGGCCAGAGAGTTGATGGTTTTGAAATTTACATGCGACATACGCTTGTGCCATAACCAATTGAGTTCAGCTGCTGACTTAGCAAAGAAACAAGTCTCACTATCAGTCTTGATAGGAGTGAAGTCCACAAGATATACATCTCATTTTCTTGGAGCGACCAAGACGACTTCCTTGTTTATTTACAACAGTGCCTTGATGCTTATCAAAAATCACTTTGTAGTCAGCATCACAAAGTTGGCTTAAGCTGATAAGATTATGTTTCAAACCATTTATGTGAGTCCCTGAAATACGATGGTTAACCTAGAAAGTGTATAATACAACAAGTCTAATAATCACTAGAATGGACTAGTATTACTTGTAAATAAATGAAAGAATATATAAACAAAGTAATACAAGACTTAAAGCAATAAACAAGTAAAGTGGAACATTATGTATTTTTC
>CM067175.1:98184996-98195399 GCA_034093135.1 Erigeron breviscapus
GTGCTGATAATCATGTTTTTGAGTCTACCATCAAGATTTACTAGCCTCCTCTCGTCATCGGTCCATTGTACCTCTGGTTTGACAATGTCAATCACAATCTCAGGAGCATCAGCAGTTGCTCCTGGTGTTCTTTGCACCAGAGTGGGTACATAAGGACCAACAGTCATAATGGTCATGAGATAGGGTTCTACACCAACAATGTGAAGAAGCATTCTTTCCTTCCAAGATCCAAAGTCCTCAGGCTCGAATCTTGGAGGAACAGACACGTAACCAAAGTCACGTGTATTCACAAGAGTTGGTACAACAGTCATGTTCTTGTCTAAAGAAAAAATTAGAAGATTTAGAAAGAAGAGAAATTATAGACTTTTAAGAAGAAAATAAGTATGCAAATAGATCTTGTTTCAATGATTTAGAAACAGTGGCTCTGATACCACTTGACAGTCCACGATTTGCACACTTATATTTGATTAATTAAGACAAGAAAGTAAATGCAGAAAGTAAAGAACAAGAACAAGAATTAAGTTCAAGTGCAAAGATCTAAGCAAGTCTAATCATATGTATCATTGAATTAAACGATGAATACATGATCGATATTACAACTTGTCTTACAAGAATACAAATGAACTAATAATTGCTAAGTCTAGACAAACTATAAACTTAAACAATTAAGAGAGAAAGTAAGTGACACACACTTGTGGTGACAAACACAAAGTGTTAATGAGATGGCTGTGTTGCTTTATATAGGGGAGGAATTAGGGCAACACAACCTTACATTGATAGAGATAGAATGGTGGTTGTCGACATCTAATTGGCTCGTAGTACTTGAATCCAGGAGCCTTTGTCTTCTTTACCAAAACGGGTATAAAAGAGAAAACCCTTCTTTTTGGTCCAACTGCATTTTTGCCATACTAAGTAAATTGCAGTTGGATGAACCACCATGTGACTCCTTGTCTTCTTTTGATTCGAAATCTTCCCGCCTTGACACACAACTTGGAAAGAGAACCACCCGCTGACAAGAGTCACTGACTCGCTGAAGACTTGCTGACGACATACGTCAGCGACCAAGTCTGGTCAGCGAATCCTTGACTCAACAATAGTTTTACTAGCTTATTATCCGCGTAACATGCGAGATTTGTACATTATATTTTACATTAAAAAAATTTGAATATATAAAAACGATTAGCATCTAGATAAATATTTATAAACATTTGAACAACAATTATAATACCATGTTCATTGTCAATGAAAAATGTTAACAAATAATGTTTTCAGTCATAAAACTAAATATATGCATGGAACACATATATTCCAATAAGTGTATTTCACAATTATATTATTTATGAAATATTAAATAGACTTCTTTATTAACACTAAGTTATAACTATATAATTTTACTCATATTAGGAATACCAACAGTGTTATTTTAATCTATGCATTTAAACAATCACATCAAAAAAAATCATGTAATGTTAAGATATTTAAAAAAAGCCGGTGTTGTTGAAATAAAATCATTAATAATGGTAAAGAAAATGTAATTGAAATTTCTCATTGTAATATCATATTTTACATGTTTTATTATAAATAAACAATAAAAAAATAATACAACTAAGATTCTTTACCAAACAAAAAATAGTGAAGTAACTGGTATAGAGTATTAATAAACAAATAAGCGTATAGTAAATTTATCAAAATTTAAATACCATATTCAACGTATCAACCAATTCTAAATGAAAATTTGGTCAAATATTCGTATCATTTACACCACATTAGAAATACAAATATATAAAACTCTTTATACATGAAAATATGATATACTATATAAATGATTTTATTTATTTATAAGTTATATACATTAAATACTACGAAATACTATTATTATAAATATATGGTTAACAAATTTATAAAGTGATATTCAATTAGGCCATTTATTAAACTAATATAAATAAAATTAAAAGACTTTATAAGACATTTATATGAAAATATGAGGACCAAAAGTGTTATTGACTAATTCATTAGTCAATGATGATGTCATCAAGATGATCTAATGGTAGAAATTAAGAGATAAAATTCAATCAATGTCCTTACTTTTCCAATTTTGAATTAAGGGTTTTCTTTTAATATATATTAAAGATATAATTAATATATATAGTTTAATATAAATATATTATATATTATATATATATATTTTTTGTAAAGTTAGTTTCGATTCAGACGTGCTGGAGGCAATTTTAACCAGCGATTTGCTGGACCTCCAACCCCCTCTTCATGGAAAATACCTTGAGATGAGAAACCCAAGACTCGAACCCGAGACCTTGGGGAAAACTCACCTCCGGGGCCCACATAGTGGATTTAGAAGATACCCCTGGCCAACCCACCTAAGTGGAGTTGGTTAATAATATATATTAAAATGTTACTATATATAGGAAAAATCATACAATAACAAATATTCCTCCATTAAGATGTCAACAATCATGCAGATAATATGCAATAATATAAGAAATACAAAAATCAAAATGAAAAAGAAAAACTTATAACAAATCGGAGTGCTTCTGTCTTGTGTTCAAAAAAACTGATAACATGTGTGAGCGCGCACATGAGAGAGAGCGGGGTGGCTTTCACACTTTTCTTCCCCTCCCGCATGGTACCTCCTTAAGGAATGATGTTCCCCAAAGTCTTCGAGCTTCTAATCTAAATATGACATAATTAAGTACGCTAAAAAATGGAAAGTGCTATTTACAAAACAAGGAAGGGGGTCTTCGTATAGTAGGTCTTTTTCCCTTAATGTGGGACAATTTACAACTTTTTTATATACCATAAATTATGTAAAGTTTTATGAGATTATCATGCATCATGCAAATGTGGTGCACTTAGCAATGCTATACCCATCTAACACATGGGGAGCAAACCCTTTAGGGCATTGCCAGGAGTCGAACCGGCGTAGGCGCATCTGCGTGGGGATGTTAGTCATTTATCTGTTGCTGTCTTTCAAAAAAAAGGAGTTAGTGTGCAATAATTATTGTTGTTGTTGGTGTGTGTGAATAATTTTAGTTTTCTTTTTGTTTTTAATTCTATATCCTTATTTAATTAATTCACTTATGTTTTTAAACATTATTTGTAAGTCTATCATTTTTTTTAATATTGAGATACCACGTAGTTATATTTTGTCATCATCTTAATTTCTTCTATCTATATATTGATATGATAAAGAGTGTGAATGTGAAACTCTTTCGCATTTCTAAACACTACAATATTATAATATAATAAAATGTTTTTTATGATAGATTATTATATACTAGTATGATATAATATAATTCTAAATTAAAAAAATTGCATATAAGTCAAGATTGCTTTTTGAGAGGGTTGGCATCACATCTTTTCCTAATTTTCTCAACACCCACTCCCAAACAATCTCCCACTTTATTTACCCTCATTCATAACACAATCAATTTTTTTTGTTGGCATCTCACAACTCACTCACTACACTTACACCCATGTTATACCTTATAGAAATATTAACAATTAAAGAGAAAAAGAAAAAAGTAAAAAAAAAAAGAGGCAGAGTGAATGTGAGGTGACTACGCAGCTTTGAAACAAGTGGTTCTACCGCTCAAACTCACAGTGCACCACGCTTTATTTTATTTGGCGACGGTGTTCTGTAAGTGTTGGCACCAAACACTCAGTCACCATTCACATGTTGACAACCCCCGACATATATCAATATTTTTAACGTAAAAGAATGTATATTCTAACAAGTAGTAACAACTAATATCATTCTATTTGCTTACGATTCAAGATTTAATGACATGTGTATTAAAAGGATTATCAAGATAATATATCATTTTTATTTTTAAAATGTTTAATGATTTTACAAAACTTGACTCCTATAATCAGTATACATCAACAAGTCAAACTTTCCTTCTTCATAATAGTATTATTAAACTATTAAAAGATATAATGGCACACAAATCACCAACATGAAATTCCACATATAGATGGGGTAGGGGAAATGAAAGTGGAAGCTTTATTATGATGGCAACCCGAGCAAGAATAGAGGAGGAAGAATGTAAACAAAAAAATAATCAAAGAAAACCGGTGTCAAGACCATAAAAAAACAACAATTAGCGAGTGTTTTCCACAGAGTGTACAATAAAAGAACAAGAGTAATTGAAGACACAGTTCATGTGAAAATAGATGAATCAAACTCAGTCAGCTCAGCTCAAGAAGATGGTGATTTCGACTTTGAAGAGCTTGCTGTTCCTGACTGTGATCCTCCTACTGATCCTATTATTGAAGAAGATGATGCACCTGTTGAGGGGGAGATTCCTATTTTTCATGATCTTGATGAAGAGCTGAATCAGCCTCATGTTTCTACTCAACCTCAGAAGACAAATGAAACTATTTTACCCATCTGTGAGCAAGCTCAAGCTGATAATCCTATCAGCTCAGCCAACTCAGTTGTTCAAGATCTCAACAGTGATCAAGCTGAGTCTGTACCTCAAGCTGATTCTCAATCTACTGAAGAAGAAGCTGATCAAGAAGTACAAAATGTTCCAGTTCATGCTACCAAGTGGACAAGAAGTCATCCAATTGATCAAATCATTGGTGATCCCACTTCAAAAGTTCAGACAAGAAGAAATGCCACTGGAAATTTCTGCATGTTTGTAAATTTTGTTAGCAAGACTGAGCCAACTGAAGTTGAAGAAGCTCTAAGTGATCCATCTTGGGTGAATGCCATGCAAGAGGAACTCACTCAGTTTGAAAGGAACAAGGTGTGGAAACTGGTTCCTAAGCCAGCTGATAAGACTATTATTGGTACAAGGTGGGTCTTTAGAAACAAGATGGATGAAAGAGGTATTGTGACAAGAAACAAGGCAAGATTGGTGGCTCAAGGTTACAGTCAACAAGATGGAATAGATTATGATGAGACCTTTGCTCCTGTTGCTAGGCTTGAAGCAATAAGAATGTTTCTAGCATACTCAGCCTACAAAGGATTCAAGGTATATCAAATGGATGTGAAAAGTGCCTTTCTGAATGGCAAACTTGATGAAGAAGTTTTTGTACATCAACCTCCTGGTTTTGAAAGTTCCAAGTATCCAAACCATGTTTACAAGCTGGACAAAGCTCTCTATGGATTGAAGCAAGCTCCAAGAGCATGGTATGATACACTGTCCAAATTCTTACTTAAGAACAAGTTTGAAAGAGGTAATGTTGATAAAACTTTGTTTGTGAGAAAGTTAGGAAAAGATATTTTGTTGGTACAAATTTATGTGGATGACATTATTTTTGGTTCTACTAATGATAAATTGTGTAAAAAGTTTTCTGAGCTGATGTCTAAAAATTATGAAATGAGTATGATGGGTGAATTAACCTATTTTCTTGGTCTTCAAATTAAACAATCCAATTCTGGAATCTTTATTAATCAAGGAAAATATGTTAAAGATTTACTCAAGAAATTTGGTTTTGACAATTGCTCTCCAATGAAAACACCTATGGGTGCTGCCACCAAGCTGAGTGAAGATATCAGTGGGAAACCAGTTGATATTACAGCTTATAGGGGCATGATAGGTTCTTTATTGTACTTAACTGCTAGTAGACCAGATATTATGTTTGCCACATGTCTTTGTGCTAGATATCAAGCTTGTCCAAAAGAATCTCATCTTCAAGCTGTGAAACAAATTTTTAGGTACCTAAAAGGTACACCCAAGCTGGGTCTTTGGTATCCCAAAGACTCAGGATTTGATCTAATTGGGTATTCAGATTCAGACTTTGCAGGTTGTAAGATTGACAGGAAAAGCACAACAGGAAGTTGTCAATTGCTTGGAAATAGGTTAGTCAGCTGGGCTAGCAAGAAGCAACACTCAGTCTCAACTTCTACTGCTGCTGGAAGCTGTTGTTCTCAAATCCTATGGATGCAGCATCAGCTTGCTGACTATGATATCATTGTGTCCAAAACTCCTATTTTCTGTGACAACACAAGTGCCATTGCAATTACCAACAATCCTGTTAATCATTCAAGGACTAAGCATATTGATGTCAGATATCATTTTATCAGAGACCATGTCATGAAGGAAGATATTGAACTTCATTTTATTTCAACTGACAATCAGCTTGCAGACTTGTTTACCAAGCCTCTTGATGAAGCAAGGTTTAATACCTTGCTGAGCAAACTGGGAATGTTAAATATGGAATAATCTATTAAGAAAGACTCAAGCTGATTGACCTTAGTTTGACCTAAGGATGACCAAGCTGAGTCAGCTTAGCTTGGAGTCAGCTTGGATTTTACTTAGTAAGTTATTTTCTATTTTTCATCCCTTGTTGTTGTAAATAAAATATTTTTTACTCAGTTTGTCTCTCTTTCCTCTGTACAAACCACAACCGTTACTCCTTCCATGGTAAAAAGTAACCGTTGGGGTAAGTGTACTTTCTCTCTCCAATCACAAAACGGCACACTTTTTGGTGGGAAGGCCATATAAAAGCCAACCCGCTTGATCAAATCACTATTCCATTGCTTCTCATCTCTCTAATCTCATTCTCATCTCTCTTTGTCTAAAAATCTCTCATACTCTGTTTTCAGTCTCTCGTATATTATTTGTTTTAAGTTTAATTTCCAATCATCTTAATCATTAAATGGCTTCACCTTTTCAAGTTAATTATCCTGAACCAAAAAAAGTCGAAAAGATCGGTACTTATTTGAAGGGAGATAGGGTTCCAGAAATAGAGGGTGCCAAATGGGTTTCTACTCAGATCAAGGTACGACCTCCACAATATGCCAATCTCCATCCACCTTCAAACAAGTCTGATTACTCTGACATGGCAATGTATATCTTTTATCATCCTATGGGTAAGACTCTGCATCTTTCTCCTGGTTTTATTAATTTTAATCAGCTTTGTGAGTTTTGGCTCACAAGCAGGGTAACAACCACCACCAAGGGTAAGCAATGCATTGTTGGTACTTTGGACAATGCATCTCGTCGACTTGTACTTACTCTTGATAGTTTTAAAAGGATTTTTGAATTAGAGTACAAGTCTGACCTTGTCTATGAGTCAGCCCCACCCCTGGATGTTGCAAAAACTGTTTTAAATGATATTATTTATTCAGGGAGGGTTGGTGGCTCTGTTAAAATTTCACATTTTTCTGGTATTTATAAATATTTGATCTCAACCATTGTGAGATCATTGCAAACTAAAGTTGGTGGTTTTGATACACCAAATAAACTTGAAATGCAAATCTTTTACTGCATGGTCCACAATAGGTTAATTGATTTTGGTAAATTGATTTTTGATGATCTTGTAACCAAGATTTCTGCAAAATCTGAACATGTTTACTATGGCAGAATCTTGGGTTACATTATTGAAATTTTTTTGAAAGGTGATTACCAAAGGGCAACAGGGGACTTTATAAAGATTTCTCCCCTGGCCTCAAATATTTTTGGACCCATTGAGATCCACCAGAAACTAACCCCTGCAATGCAGGATTATTTAGATTTTTGTGTGAACAGGGAAATGGAGAACCTTGAGGATCAATCTGATTCTCAAGAGGGAGATGAGGCTGACTACCCTTCGATGCAAGCTGATCAGCCTGAAGCTGAATCAGACTTAGCTATTCAGGGTTGTAACATCCCAATCTTTTTATTTAACGGTTGACTAGAGCCGTTAAGTCAACATAATGTGTCGTTAAGTCGTTGATAGATTTTATGCTTATATGTAGTAATGTGGTTAAGATGTAGTTAAATGCCTTTTTGAGGTGTTCAAAGTGTTTAATGAGTTGTATATAGTCCATGGAGGTGTTTTAGGCAAGAAATATGACTTTATGAAGCTTAGGGACCAATTTTGACATGGTGTGAAAGTCAAAAACGGGTTTAGGGTCTTGAAGGGAGCCATTAGTTCATCATTTGCAGAAATATAACTTTTCTCTCAAGCCCTAGCCACCCCTTTGATCCCCTATCAAAATTCTAAGCTGAAAATCCTTCAAACGTGTGATTTAGGAGTGATTGATCGAGTATTTTGCATCTCCATTGTGATCTTCAGGTAATAGAGGTATATTGATTTTGATTTTGTGTCTTTTTGATCACATGAGTCATTAGAAATCAGATCTAGACCATTGGAGGGTCAATTGATGTCGAAATAACGTTTGTTTTAATGATGCAAATCATGTGTGGTTTAATAAAGGAGTTAATTGCAGTATAATGGTTTGAAAATGAAGGATTTTGATGTATGAAAGTCATGTATTTGATTTGGAGTCGTTTGGACCTGGTTTGGGGTGTAATCGATCGAAGTTGTGCAGAATCGGGGCTAGTTGCGGCGCAACTGGCAGTTGCGGCGCAACCAGTTTCCAGAAACATAAGTTGCGGCGCAACATAGTATGTTGCGGCGCAACTGAAGGTTTGAACTGCGGCGCAACGCATGGTTGCGGCGCAACTCTAATACAGACAAATAAGTTGCGGCGCAACATGGTATGTTGCGGCGCAACAGTGTCAGATTTGATGTAAGTTTAACTTTTGAACCTCCAATGCGTAGTCGTTGTCGTGGGTCTTGTTTGTAGGTGTTGAGGTCTGAGATATGACTTTAATGACGTGAGTATTAGCGTGTCTAATGGTCGTTTACTAAATATAGGTAGACGAGACTATTTGCTTTGCACGGTAACGTAGTTGCCTATTGTCGTGCGCTTCTTTGAGGTAAGATACACTACTTTTGTCACGCTGAGGGTTTAACAAATGATGGTTTCATAATTATAATGTGAGTCCCAAATATAGATGAATAACAAACCCGACTGGCAAGTACAACTGATCTTGATGGACAAGTTCAGTTTACGATCCAGATATGGATAACAAGAAACAATTGACTAGATATAAAATGTAAGAACAAGTTGGCAGAAACTATATAAAGATATATATAAATATAATCAAGTATGTAGCATTGAGACACGTTGTTTTCTTTTCAATGTATTTGATTTATTGATATATAAACAAATACAAGGATTGTTGCGGAACAAAGATAAACACCCAAGTGTAAATATCTAAACAATCCCGAAATACAAGTGATCTAATAAACTTGGAAATACTCGTAAGTTTTCTTAGAGTAAATCTCACAAGTTGCAATGCTAAAAGTTTCTAAGCATTTTGCAAGTTGTGAGAAGACTTTGTATTTATAGACCAAGTCCATGGTGACATGGACAAGATCGTATAAAAGTGGTTGTGAGCATTTAAGGAATTAAAGATAATTCCTTACATGCTTGTACTTGGAATAGTATATAAGTCAATTGATGTGACTTATAGTACTATGTTCCAAGCCTTTACTTTTACCTTGTACCTTTTGTTAATAGATAAATCTATTAACTGGGTAAAGGTATGTAAAGTACAAAGTCTTCCTCGTAATCAGTGTAAAGTGTTGTAAATACTTTACACTGAGATGCTTCAGTCTCGATCTGGTAGAATCATTCTTT
Source organism: Erigeron breviscapus (assembly GCA_034093135.1). NCBI lineage: Eukaryota > Viridiplantae > Streptophyta > Magnoliopsida > Asterales > Asteraceae > Erigeron > Erigeron breviscapus. The sequence continues at coordinate 98,194,439 of CM067175.1, forward strand.
GCTCGCTTCTGAGATGATTCTCTTCTTCATACTTCAGTCTTTGACTTCAGAATGAATGCTTCAGATTTGTCTCGATCTGAACTGAAGTGAAGCTTCAGTGAAGGAATTCTGAGACGACTCAGAATTCTGCACAAACGTCTTCACTAAACTTCAAGCTATTTCTGAACAAATTACACTTGGTCGATTTTCGACCTAACAAATTCCCCCTATTTGTTCTGAAATAGTGCATGTATCTCAGACTTCTATCTATACATGTTTGTAAGTCTGAAATGCAAGTTTTTGTTTAAGTTGTAAAAATTGATGTCTCAGAATTTTACTTGTGGTTTTCTAACTTAAACTTACCATCTACTTATAGGTTACAAATTGCAACATATATATACAAACTGAAATGATAGTTACAAATGTAAATATTTTACAAGTACATGATAATCTGAAAAGAAAACTACTTCTTGGCAGGCCTTGAACCAGAAGGTGCCTCAGTAGGTTTTCTCTTCAGTGGAGAGTGATCCTTTCTGCCAAACAATCTGCTTTCAATTTCCACCTTGGCCTGCATCTTTTGTTGTATTCTGGCTAACCATGCACCAATCAAGGTAGATTTAGGCTTCTCCTTCAGAATCTGGATCATCTCCCTATGTTCTGAAATCCCAAACTCGTGCACTGAAACCTGATGGTATTCTTCAGCTGCCCTTCCTTCTCTTTTAACAACCAAGTCAAAAAGCTTCAATCCATCAGCTTTTGCCACTTCCATATCAACTATCTTGGCTGGATGAGATCGATGCTTCATATAATGCTCATATTGATCCCTTTCATGTTTTCTTTGAATTTCAACAGCATCATCAGACATCGGTTTGAAGGTAGAAAGATCAGCATCACGAACACTCTTTCTTGATGATCTAGGTCCAGTCACTTTGGGTTTAGAGGTTGGTCTGAGCAACTCTTTCTCAACTTTCTGAACTTCGGT
>CM067175.1:98196399-98219692 GCA_034093135.1 Erigeron breviscapus
TTCACAGGACCAAAAAGATCCATATGAAGTAACTCGAATGGTTTGGATATAGAATTTTGCACCTTTGATTTATGGGGATTCTTATGTTGTTTCCCTTTCAAACAAGGTACACATTTATCTTCCATCCCAAACTTCTTTACCGGAACACCTTCAACTAATTCAAGACTGACAAGTTCATTCATCTTCCGAAAGTTGATATGTCCCATTCTTCGATGCCATAAGAGAGATTCTGACTCATTGGCCTTGCTCAACAAACAAAGGGACTCCTTTGGATTATCAACACCTAAAACTAAACCATAGATGTCTCTCTTCCTAGGAGCTCTGAGCATAATCCATTCTTCAGGAATAACAAAACCCGGCTTCAAGATGAATGCCTCCTTTTCTGTGAAATGAACATTGTTGCCCTTGTCACAGATCTGTGAGACACTCATAAGATTATGAGTAAGTTGTTCCACATAGTTTACTCGTTCTAGAGTAAGTTGTCCATTGACGACATCTCCTTGACCGGTGATGTTACCGCCCTTGGATCCAGCAAAACTAACATATGACCCATGAATATCAACATAATTGGACAAAAGCTTCTTGTCCCCTGTCATGTGCCTGGAGCATCCACTGTCAAGGTACCACAAATGAATTGGTTTCCTAGGAACTCCCTGCACATAAAATGAGATAAGTTAGTTTTCGAGTGGGACCCAAACCTTCATTGGTTTGGGTCGACCCTTCTCATCCTTGAGAAGAAGTTCAGTCCAATATCCATTGCTAGAAGCCTTGGATGGAACACGTTTCTCATCTTGTCTTCTCACTGGAGAAGTCTTCGGACCTCTCGATGGAGAAGTTCTAGGAGAATGAGGGCCAAAAGAAGGTCGAACACTTGAGTGAACCCGGTCATAAAATGAATTACAACTTGGAGAGGTTTGAGACTGACTCGAACTCCCAGTGGGGGTCTTGAATCTATCTTCTTTAGGTGATATACTCCTAGATTCAGGAGATACTTTCCTTTTTAGAGTTGAATTCCTATGAACATTTCCTGTAAAACCTTTTGGTGAAGAATCTCTTCGTTGAGGTATAGTAAACGGTTTTGGAGAAGATTGAACTTTAGTCTCATTAACCAGTTTATCATTACCCAACCCTCTTTTTCCTTCCGAGGTTGAAACCTTTGAAGGAGAACCTGTTCTCCGAGGTCTATTAGGACAAACACTGTAAACATGACCTTTTTCATGACACGCAAAACAAGAAAGGACCTTGACCTTTTTCTTTGTATCTACCTTTTTATCGGTACCTACAGAATCAATTTTAGTCCTAGTGTCCACGGTCTTACTTGTTTTTCTAGTATCATCAAAGTCACGTTTAATTGGTGAATTCCTAGACTTTCTAGCATCATCTATCTCATCCTTACCTTTTGGAGACTTCTTAAGTACAGGCATAAGGATTTGCTTCAAAGTCCTAGTAGCTATTTCATCAACAGTTGATCTATCCTCAGATTTTCTAGGTTTAGTCTGCCTAGCCAAAGGAGTGAGACGTGACTGACTTAATTTCTTCATGTCCTCAACAGTCACATCCCAGACTTTATCAATTCTTTTGGGGTCAATAGATTCTAAAGGGAATTCTAACTCAGTGTATACCCTATGACTCTTGTGAAGAGTAAAGTGTGTAACACTATCTTTCTGACCAAAAGAATTAGACTTATTTTGAACAATACCTTTCAATTTCTGTTCCTTTTTAGGTTGAAAAGAACCTCCTACAGACTCTTTTGTTTCCTTAGACAACTTGACTTCGGGAATTGAGTCTTTTGGTTTACTAGCTTCAGTACTAGATTGAAGTAGAACTTCAGGAATGTTAGGTTCAACGGAGGTATAATTGTTGTTGAAAGGTGGAGGAACATCGTTATAAGAGATCTTAACAGGGTCTAGACTCTTAGTGGAAGAAACCTCAAATTTGTTCATATGCATTAACAGTTCAGAATGTCTAGCAGAATCTAATTTAGCATTTAAATCCAAAATCTCAATCTTAGCATCAGCTAGTTCTTTTTCAATAGTGGCACACTTCTTTGCTAACAACGAGTAAGCTTCACCACCTACTCTTTCTACAGCTACTGACTGTTTGACCTTGTCCTTCATTGCACTTAGATCAGACTCTAAGGACTTAATCTTTTCTTTGAAAAATCTGATACCACTTGTGAGTCCCTCGATAGCTATGGATCGCTCTCGAGATCGTCTATGGTTATGTCGTGAGTGCGGAATCCTCACGAGATAACTGTTTGATTAGTTATCTATATTATTGCTAATTATAAGTGTATAATCAGCCTTAATTACTCTATATTCGTTTGCTACAGATTGCCAACGAACTTAGAAGATTGGTGTGTGTGATTAATCGACTGGTTCGCTCAATTTAGGTTTTCCAATCGCTTATATACGTTTATAATTGATATTGGGCCTGCTGGGCTTTGTTCCTACGAACTTAGCAGCCCAGCCCTTAGAACGAAGATAATCTTCGTTCGTTCCTAACGAAGATCATCTTCGTTAGTACTAAAACCATCAACATCTTATGCTTAGTTATTTTCCTAGTACTTTATGTACAAGAACCTAACATATATTATGATTGTACTTGTATGACATACATACAACCATCATATATAAACATATATAAAACACCAAAACATGTAATCAATCATTACTAAAACACAAAGTTCATAATCTATTAATTACATATAAATGAATAAGACATAATCAAATCTAAGTTGCTGTTGTCACATCAACATGCATCAACATCAGTATTGGTCATATCATAGAAGAACCATCCTTTGGTGTTGTCTTTTTAAACAGCAGAAAGAAGAAGATCTTTATTCGTATGGATGAACTTGCTTCTTATTCAGATGGAACACTTGAATTTTGTAAGAATGTTTTGTTGTGTTTGAAAGAAGATGATCAGGATGAAAAGAAAAAGGAAGTATTTGATAAAGTAATCTCCAAGATAAATCAAAGACTCGAGTACAGAGACAGTATCAGAATGATGAGAGAGGCAAAGAATGTTCAAAAGTCTAAGTACGTCGTACGTCGAAGAGGAGGTTGTTGGATCAAGTACGAGCCAAGTCATCTTCCAGGCCCACAAAATATTCCACCAAGAAACTATGAAGCAAACATGGTTGTTCCTGATGATAGACCAGAAGGAGATAATTGGTTCTGGCATCCAAATAAAGATAGACCAAATACAAGAGCTTGAAGAATGACAAGAACTGGATATGTTTCACAAATCACTACTAAGGGGGAGATTGTTAGAATTATAAATGTAGTAGTTGATTTGTGTACTTTATATTGTTTTATACTTAGAATGTAAACATGTTAATATGGAAGGGGGCATAGTGTAAATTGCTCTTATGTATATAAACCCCCTCCATAATGTAATTTGTAACCTTTTACCACATAATACAAACTAATCTTTCCCTGACATCTCTCTACTCTCTCTCTACTTTCTCTCACTAGAAACCTCCATTAACACACACTAAAACTCACTAAAGCTCAAATTCTAGTCTTAACACTTTTGCACCCTTTTCTAGATAATCATCAGCCTCATAATCACTATCAGTCGGTCTCACAAATTGGTCTGTCATCCCACATCTCAAATAAGATTCGTTGTATAATGATGGGACTTCTTCTTGTGCTTCGAGCAAACATTTTGGATTGTTATAACCCAACCCTGATGTGAATATTGTTTCTGAACTTCTTGGCCTATTTAAAAAGACTTGTTGATATGAACGATTGATCTTATACAACTTTTCTTGATAAGACTTGATTTCAGCTTTCAGTTCATCATTTTCTTTATCAAGTTTTTGTTTAAGAGAATCTTTTATACAACATTCATATTTATCAGGGATAGATTCTTTCATCTTGACATTCAAAGACTCAATGTCTTCAGCCAAAGCATTTGCTCGAAACATCTCATTGGTCTTTTCAACTTGAAGTTGTCTGACAGTCTTGCTCAGTTCAAGAACTTTGGTCTCAAGTTCTTGTTTCTCAAGATGCAGTTTGGAGTTTGGAGTAAAAGAGACTGCTGCTTTTTCAGATTTCAAATTTTCAACATCTTTTTGAAGTGAATCAATTTTAATTTGAAAATCTTTTTCTTTGTCCTCCAAATCTTTCTTTAATTTTAAATTCTTTTTACTCAACTCCCTGCAATCTTTTCTTGCTGTTTCACTCATGTCCATGTAGTGTTTTAACACTGATTTGGGAAAAGAGATTACCTCATCCTCGACTTCAGAAGAACTTTCATCATTTTCCTCCAACTCCTTTGACTTCTTGATCTTTGTCATGAAGCATACATTTGCTGCAAGTTCGTCTGTCTCCTCATCAGAAAGATGTAACCACTTGTCATCCTCAGTGAGAAGGGCAATTCCGCTTTCCTCTTGTCTTGCCAGCAAAAGTTTGTACTTATAGTACTCGGAGTTCTTTTGTCGAGGTTTAGTACAATTTATGGCAAAATGTCCAGTGATACCACAGTTGTAGCATTTCCTGTCTTCAGTTCTCTTATCCATGACCTTCTTCTCAAACTTCTTCTGATTGTCATACTTCTTCTCACCACCAGCAAAATCTTTCTTCTGATCATACTTAGGAGCATTCGCATTTTTAGCATACGAAGAGACTGATGAAGTCCTAAGCTGATTGTTTGTTGGTTTCTTCTTGAAGAATTTCTTCTTGAAAGCCTTAGTGAAATAAGCGAGTTCTTTGTACATCTCTTTTTGTTTCTCATCCAGATCAGAATCACTTATCTCACTCGAATCAGAATCAGTTTGAACTTCAACAAAACTGTGTCTTGACAATCTTGAAGTCTTCTTTTCAGCAACCAAGGCCAATGGATCAGAATGTACACTCTCTTCTTTCTTCTTCTGAATTCTCTGAACATCCTCAACATTAAGTTGTAGTTTTTCAAACAGAGTGTGAATGGTGAGTTTTCCGAAGTCTGATTGTTGGTTGAGTTGAGTTCCATACACTTGCCATTCCTCTTCCAGATTTTTGATGAATTTGATGTTCAGTTCCATATTGGTTCTCTTCACATCATTCTTTCTCAGCTCATTGATGACATTGTAGAATCTGATGTATACCTCTTTCAATGGTTCACCTTTTTGTTGTTTGAATGTTTCATACATGTTCAGAACAGTCGATAACCTTATGGTGTTTGACACATCAGATCCTTCCATCTGCTTCTCCACTTCATCCCAAATGTCTTTTCCTGTTTCATAGGAATCCACATTGCAGTAGATGTCATCAGGAAGTGCTTGGTAAAGAAAGGCAATTGCACTTTGGTCAACCTCAACTCTGTTTCTCTGATCTGTGTTCCAACTCTCTTCAGGTAAAACTTCTCCATTAACTGGGTTCTTTGGAATTTCAGGACCATCTTTGTATGATTTCCTTAGCAGTTTTCTATTCTTCTGCCTGTCTATCCAGTTCAGAAACCTTTTCTTCCATTGAGGATAAGATCCTCTAAACAAGACAGGTGGTCTTCCTTCAGAACCAAGTGCTAAAGCTTCCCTTGAAGCCATTTCAAGCAATTAAAGACTTAGAAAAATTTGGTAATTTTCAATTTCAACTAAATGCAGAGCTAAAACCTCTGCAAATAGAACAAGTAAGAATATTAAAAATTTTGAAAAATTTTGATTTTCCTACCCACGCGAAGAATATTGATGAAAAATGGTTTTGAGAAACTTTCTTGAAAAATTTTGATTTGAGAATCTTAAAAATAACTAAGTGCCGAGCTTAATCCTCTGCAAATGGTGTAAGTGACCAAGTCGCAACCCAAGTACTCTGATCAACAATCAAAAACAACTGAATGCCGAGCAAAAACCTCTGCAAACAACACAACTAAGAAAGTCACTTGGTCGAAGAATCAAATTCAACTATTTGCCGAGCAAATATCTCTGCAAACAGTACAAATAGAACTTGTACTTAGTCACACCAACCAAAAACACTTGTTTGCCGAGCTTAAACCTCTGCAAACAATGCAAGTAGCACCAGTCAAAAATCAAGAATTCTCAAAAACAACTATTTGCCGAGCAATGAGCTCTGCAAATAGAACAAGTGAACTTCACACTTAACCAAATTTCTTGAAATAACTATTTGCCGAGCAAAAAGCTCTGCAAATAGAACAAGTAAGATCCAGTACTTAGCCAAAATTTCTGAAACACGTATTTGCCGAGCAAACTGCTCTGCAAATAGTACAAGTAAGAACACCACTTAGCCAACGACCTCTGCAAATACGAGTAACCACTACACGACAAAATAGTCGGTTACTGGTTATCTTGTTCGTTCAGCCAACCCCTTATTTGCAGAGAAGACTGTAAATCTTCGATATCTTCTTCATTTTTGCGAATTAGAACTCGAATTTTATATCAAAATGTTCAGAAAATCAATGCGCACAAATCCTCGAACAAATTAAATGCTAATTTCAACTGAAATTCAAACCCACACAAACATGCGATTTGTAGAGCTCGATCAAAAACAACTCAAATGATGAAATTAGCTTCTGAAACTGATAGCTAAGGAAGATATACTGATTATAAATCGAACGATGAACAAAATTCAAACAAAAACACACTTAATTTGCAGAAATCACTGAAACAGTGAGCTCTGCAAATGAACCTTTCAGAAAAATTACTCAAATTCTAAAATTAAGCACAAATTAAGCTTGTAATAAGCTTTTGGATCGCTCAGATATGCTGATTGTGCTCTGATACCAATTGTTATGTATAGAATTAGAGCTTTTGTGTGTGTAAGTGTGTGTGTTAATGGAGGTTTCTAGTGAGAGAAAGTAGAGAGAGAGTAGAGAGATGTCAGGGAAAGATTGGATTGTATTATAGGTTAAAAAGGTTTTAATTAACATAATGGAGGGGGTTTATATACATATGAGCTATTTACACTATGCCCCCTTCCATTGTAACAAGTTTACAATATAAGTACAAATTAACATAAGGTACACAAATCAACTACTACAATTATATTTCTAACAAAATTGTTTTGGACAATCAATCAAAAGAACTTGTTTTGCAACAAAAGATTTTTACGCTTCACCATGAGTTGCAAAATAAGTCCACCATTTTTGTGAGCAAAGAGCGAAAATTTTTCAAAGTCTTTGAACAACTTCGAATTGATGTGAGCACTGTTGAAAAAGAAAGAACGAATCTTTGTGCTCAAATCAAGTGTCTTGAAGACAAGTGTTTGCAACTTCAGTCAAACGAAACATTTTTGACAAAGAAAATTTTCGACCTTGAGATTGAATTGCAAACACAAACCAAATTTTTTCAACGTCAAAATCATTGTTCTGTCTCTCTTGACCTACCTAAAGAAGTTGTTGAAGGTTGCACTGAACCTGATTGTCCTATATGTGAAGTTGTGAAGTCTTCTGTACCAAGTGAATGTGATGTTGTTAAGACCGTTGAGACATCAACTCAGACTGATCTTGAGTGTGTTTGTGACAAGACTGAGATGTCCAAAAGTTTTTCAAAATCTATTTCATCAAAACCTAAAGTTGATGTTCCAAAGAGGGTTTACACGGGTAAATCTTCAAAACCTTTTGAAAGAAAGGTGTCTCAGTTTACTAATTACTCCTTGCAAAAAGGTAAGAAGTACTCTAAGAAACCTATTTTTGATGGAACAACTACTTTTGTCTCTTTTCTATCCTTTGAGGATAATTCTAAACATCTTTCTCAAGCAAAATCTCAGTTGACTAAATCTATATGGAAACCGATTTCTAAAGATAAGTCAGCTGAGTCAAAATCATTCAAATATTCATTTTCTGAGCTTTTTGATCTTACACCAAAACCTGTGAAAGCAGTTGTGCAAAAAGTGAATGATTTTGTTCCGAAAAATCATTTCTTAAATCAATCTCCCAAGATTGCAAGTTTCTCAAAGAAATTAAATGATTTTTCACCATTGCTTCCACGAAAAATCTTTTCAACTAAAACACCGGGTTTTAGTTCTCCGTGGAATGCAACTTCTATTCATCAAATCGATGAGACTTACATTTGGTCTTTCAAGAGTTCAAAAACCATTGGACCCAATCTCAAATGGGTTCTAAAAGTGATTTCCAAATGATTTGATGAAAAGTGGCTTATGCACACATCAGTGCATAACCCGTTCCAAAACTGTGTTTATAATTTCATTCCTTTTAGAAAAATCCAAAAAGATTTTCATTTTCTTTTTTTAGAAAAATCCAAAAAGATTTTCTCTTTTCACTATTTTTGTAAGTCCCAACTCAATAGATGGTACTACCTGAAGACACCTCTATGTCGATGGTGGAGTTACTTTGCAATATAAGCACTGAACTGGAGACGACCAGTTACAGGAGTATATACCAAGTTCTAGATAGATTACTTATTTAAGTGACAATAAGTAAAGAACAATGCAATAATACAAAATACTTGTAAAGTAAATTGGTGAGACAATATGTAATTTTCAAGTGTAATTTATTTATTAACTTTAAATAAATTACAAGGTTGTTGCGGAACCAAGATAATACAAGTATGTAAATATCCTAACAACCTATGAACTACAATTGATCTACACTTGGAATTTCTCTAAACAATCGAAACACTTAAAGTTGTGAAATGTTCCTTTTTACGATTGAGAGAATATTGCACAAGTTCACCAAGAATATTGCAGGTTTGCAAAGTGTGTGACTTCTAAAAAGTGTTATTCTTGGTTGTGCAATGACTTGTATTTATAGGCAAAGTTAACATTGGGATGTTAACTTTGGCCGTACAAATATGGTTGAGAACATTTAAGGAATAGCATTTAATTTCTTAAAATGCTGTGTAAAGTTGCAGTATAAAGCAACTTTATTCAACCAGCTTTATGTACCTTTTTGTATTTAAATAATAAGATAAATCTTATTATCCGGGTAAAAGCACATAAAGCATAAAAGTCAATTCCTCGTAATCAGTGTAAAGCTTTGTAAGAGCTTTCCACTGACGGTCTCCAGTTTGTAACTGACTAAAATGTCAATTGGGCTTCGCTGCCATTGTCATTCTCTATCTTCCACTTGTTGTCTTCGACTCCAACTGGAAGGATTCTTCAACTGGTCAGTTCTCAACTGGAGGAAGTCTTCAGTTGCGTTAACTGTACGATGCAACTGGACTTCAATATATTTCTGGACAAATCTTCTTGGTCTCCAGGTGCAACTGGAGACTGGCCAGTTTCGCTGAAACTGGTCCTAACAAATTCCCCCTATTTGTCCTGAAATATTGCCAAGTCTTTTTCAGTTCTTGTATCTGTACAAGTGTGAACTGGAGAGACTTGTTCGATTAAATCTATCTAAGTTTTCCAAGGCATTTTTATAGATCAATAAATGCCTTGGGTTTTTCTTTTTAAGTTTGTTAGATCTAATCTATTATCTACCTTGTGGTTACAAACTGGTAACTTCATTTATACAAGGAAATAAAATTTACACAAGTTACAGAATGTAAATAAAGTTACAAGTAGATAAACTGAAAGAAAAATTTAGCTTGATGACCCTTCACCAATTTTCCTTTTCTTGGTCACTGAAGAGATAGGTTGTGAGTCTTCAGGATCAATGTTCAACTTCAACTCCAGATTCTCTTTGTGTTGAATCTTGCCCTTCAAGAAGTTGACCCATGCTTTCTCAAACCTATTCCTTTGTGCCTTGGCCTCCAAAAGTTTACCATCTCAACCCATTCCGAGAACCCATATTGCATTGCACCAGGATTGTCAGTTTTAACCAGTGGCCCTCTGGTATAACTGACCTCAACGTGAAAGTACTTGGTGCCTGGCTTAGTTGTTACATTAACACCATTGATAGTCCCACTATGTCTTCTGGTTGCCATGATCTGGGAGTAATAGCTTCTTGCTTCAGATTCATTTGATATTTTAATACTCCCAGCTCCAGCAGCCAGTACAGCAGACTTGATGTCATCATTCGATACCTCGCCAGTTGGTTCTATGAATGTACTAAGGTCAGCATCTCTGGTCAGTGGTTTTCTTGGTTGAGGGTTCCTTCTTGGTGGATTCAATACCCTTTTTACAACCTTCTTAACATGTTCAATTCTTTTCATGATCCCACTGGCCCGATTCTCTTTTGCCTTATCCACTGATATATTCAAACTTCTGGCATCAAATTCAGCTTCTTCATCAGGATAGTGCCTGTCCATTTCAATGTCAAACATTTCTTAATCTGGCATACTCCTCCTTCTTTCAACATGCCCACTATCCTCTCATCATTTTTTACTCTGGCATACTCCTCCTTATTTCAACATGCCCACTATCCTCTCATCATTTTTTACTCTGGCATACTCCTCCTTCTTTCAACATGCCCACTATCCTCTCATCATTTTTTACTCTGGCATACTCCTCCTTCTTTCAACATGCCCACTATCCTCTCATCATTTTTTACTCTGGCATACTCCTCCTTCTTTCAACATGCCCACTATCCTCTCATCATTTCTTAATCTGGCATACTCCTCCTTCTTTCAACATGCCCACTATCCTCTCATCATTTTTTACTCTGGCATACTCCTCCTTAGTGATTCCCAAAAGATGAGCATCACTAATATCAAGCAATTTAATCTGTGCAAGATGCTCTCTGGCTTCAACTTGGTTGGCTTGTTTCATTTTCTTTCTTTCTTTTATTTGATTACCAAGTCTAGCCAGTTGTTTGCTAACACTTTCAGAAACTGGAGGAAGTACATCAGCATTGCCAGTTTCCAACATAGGTACATCAGTGGCCGGCTGGGCAGATACATCACATGCTAAACCTTTGCCCTTGTCAACAACATTCCCCCTATCACTTACATCACCAGTTTCATCCATTCTTTGCTCACCAGCTTCAGTACTGGTAGCCACAATCATTTCCCTACCTGTTTGAGTTCCAGATGGATTACTTTCAGTTTGAATTTGTGCAAGAACTGCACTTCTTTCCCCCTTGGCAGCATCTAGACCTGCCCTAATAATTTCCCATTCAGAATGGTGAGCTGGCAACCGGTCAAGAGGCTGCCACGATTGCATGTTCTTGCATTCTTTGAATATGGTGCACATCATCCTGAAAGATCTCCATAGGTGGTTGGTTTCTCTTGACTGGGTCAGAACATTTGCTGCAACTTGTTCCTGACCAGTTTTTAGTTCATTCAAAATCTTGGAATCTTCATCCAGACCAGAAACCACCTTATCCTTGACTTCCTCATCCTTTTTCTTCAAACTTTCTACTTCAGTTGTCAGTTTATCCAGAGACTGAGCATGAAGTGATACCTGGGTGTTCAAGTTATCAATGCTGCCCCTCAACTGGTTGATCTCAGTAGTGAGTGGGGCCAGATCAACCTGAGGAGTGGCCAGCTTGGTGATCTCAGATATCACCTTTTCTATCAATTGTTGTTCTCTAGCACCCAGCGTATCATCTATTTTCTGACCAACTGAAGTCATTAACTGCTGCCCAAGTTCAGTCACATTCAACCCAGGTTTGTCAACCAATTCTTTTACCTGTTTTTCAATCTCCCTTAAATCCACTTCAGATGTTCTAATAGTGTTGCCCAGCAAGTTGGAGATTGAGGTTGTGACCTTGGACTGAGTGAGGTCAAAGGCTTCTTTTAAAGATGTTGCCAGATTGTTGCAGCCAGTGACCAGCTCATTTAGCTTCTTCAACACCAAGTCTTCATTTGATGAAAACTTGTTAATCCCCAGATCAACAACTTTAATATTGGTCAAGTGATCCTTGTGGTATCTGGAGAAAGACTTGGTGTTTTTGTCAAGTGTCTTTTGAATATCCTCCACCCTGGTGAGAAGGTTTTGGATATCGCTTGAACAGAGACAACTTGACTATCCAGTGACGGAGGAGAAGGTGTCACTAGACCAGCAGCAGTTTCTACTGGAGCAACTGGAGGAGGCAAATTTAGAGAAGTCTCCCCAGTTGACATCCCAGCAGTTGAAGAAATAGTAGGAGTGGTGGTAGAAGAAAGGACTGGAAATTCAATTTGTTGGACATGCTGAGAATGCTCAGGTGTGTCCAACGGCGGCGATGGTGGTGGCATTTCTCGAAGGAGTGAGAATTGCCCAGATGGTGATGGTGCCATACGTCTGTTTCCAGACATATAGTTATAAGTGGGAAAAGGAATATTTGTAGGCTCATTTTCTTGGGATGGTGAAACTGAAATTGAAGTATCTGGAAGCGAGACTGGAGATGAAGGGTTTTGATCTTGTACACCAGAATCAAAAATCTCCAAGTCTGATGCAATACCTTCAGAATCCGAAGACTCTATAAGGATTTCCTCGTCATTAACATTCATGCCCAGATCCATGAATGTAACTGAGGGCTGACCAGATGGGTCAGTCTCCAGATGACCTTCCCCAGTTTCCTGGTTGGGTACATCTGTTGGAGGATCAGATACCGAGGTATCTTCACCAGGGATAGAGGTCAGTGGAGTTGCCTCAGTTATAGTTGCTCTATCCACAACCATAACATCAGACGAACTGGAGGGTCCCTCATTATTTTGAGGCCCGCCCAGTTGTCTTTCCGACTCACCTGGGATTGGTGCATCGATTTTGGCGAATGCCAGCCGCATTCGATCTGGAATCTCGACCTCTCCAGCTTCAGATATTAAAGAGTCTAGATTCCTCAACAAATCTGGGATAGTGTAAGGTGAATCTGTGCTTGAATAAGCTTCATTGCCCAGAATTTGTAGAAAACAAAGAGAGAGAAACCTTGAGAAGGGGATGCATAGTCCCCTGGTGCCCTTCAGTTTTTGAACCAGGCTTCTAAACAGGATATCAGCAAAATCCACTCTCAATCCATTCCACAAGCAGTATGCCATTTCTGCTTGTGTGGAGTTAATCTGGTCAAGTCCACCAGAACTCCCACCCATACTTTCCACAAGGTGGATGAAAAAATACCTCCATGAAGGTGTAAGACCCTTCATGGTCATCACACCCTTTGTCTTCAAAACCCCTTTCTCTAAGCACTCCTTATGTCCCATTTCAAGGAGGACTTGGCGAAAATTAATGTTTGGGGTGATGACAACTGGAGATTCACCCTCTCTCCAGTAGTTGAGGTGTAAGGCATCCCTCAACACATCTGCTGATAAGGTACACTGGACTGTTCCACCTTTTAATGTGAAAGTGATGGAAGAACAATCGGAAGAAAGAGTAGCAGTGTACCAAAACTCACACAAGTAGTCGTGAAACATCTTGCGTGGGTTTAGAGAGAATGAGGGTCCAATTGGAGAATCCTTCAAAAATCTTTGGATTCTGCCAATAAGGGTATTGGACCCTTGGGTTCCTTGTAAACTCGCCATCAGATTATTTGGATTTAATTTGATGAGCGAAGTGTTACCAGGAGCACCAGGTGCCTGTTTGACATCTGGTGAAGGAGCATATGGGACAGTTAAGAGATTTACATCTCTTAAACGGGATGATTTAGGTGCCATTTGAAATTGAAATTGAAATTTAGGAATTAGGGTTCTTGATTTATGAAGCAGAGAGAGAAATGAAGCAATTTTAGATGATTAGGAAGTAAATGAAAGAATGTAAAGGGAAGTAAATATGATCGGAGTAAATAAGGGTATTTATAAGGAATTCAAGATCCCAATGAAATACCAAAAATTATATTTTATTTAACAAAATCAATTTTGTAGATATTTAACAAAATAAGTTTGAATTTTGAAATAAAAACATAATTAATTGTGTCAGCATTAAATGCTACGACGGCTTAACTTACTCACGCGCCCACTAATTTTCATTTTCCCAATAAAAACAGTTTTCATATACTAAAATGACTTTAAACACGTCAGATGACGATATCAAGTGGTTTAAAACACTCGAGTACCATCACGTGTCACAAATATTGACCAAGTATTTCTAACGTTATAAAAAAATTAAGACAAGACTGAATCTGGTCACTGGAGGATTAGTCCAGCGCCAGTTTCCAACTGGAGAGTTCTCCAGTTGCCATTTTCAAACAAAATGAATTTTAGTCAGAAAATTATTTTGAGTCTTTCCCCCTAAAATGATGATCCAGAAATCGATTAGTGCCAGGATAGTATCACAAAGGCGTTCGATAGCCTGGCGAGCAAAGATTATCTGGACCTCCTCAACTGGAGAACTTCATCAGTGTCACTGACGCGTTCATAACAAAAATCTCCAATTTTAAGGATTTAACATTCCCAGTTCGCTGATGAGATGTTTAAAGGTTTTCTTATCAAGAGGTTTTGTAAAAACATCAGCGAGCTGTTTGTCAGTGGGGATGAAATGAATTTCAATGTCTTCTTTCATAACATGATCACGAATAAAATGATACCTGATGTCAATATGCTTTGTCTTGGAGTGCATCATTGGGTTGTGAGATATAGCAATTGCACTAGTGTTGTCACAAAAGATTGGGGTCCTTGTATACTTTTGACCATAATCTAGTAACTGGTTCTTGATCCAGAGAATCTGGGCACAGCAACTGGCCGCAGAAATGTACTCTGCCTCAGCAGAGGACATAGAGACTGACGTCTGCTTCTTGCTGGTCCAACTTACCAGTTTTCTTCTAAGGAAATGACAACCACCAGTTGTTGATTTTCTATCTATCTTACAACCTGCATGATCTGAATCTGAATAACCCATTAGATCTAACCCTGAACCTTTGGGGTACCAAAGACCAAGATTAGGACACCCTTTCAGGTATCTAAAGATACGCTTAACAGTGTGCAAATGTGATTCTTTAGGGTTAGCCTGAAACCTGGCACATAGACATGTTGCAAACATTATA
This sequence comes from Erigeron breviscapus, assembly GCA_034093135.1. NCBI lineage: Eukaryota > Viridiplantae > Streptophyta > Magnoliopsida > Asterales > Asteraceae > Erigeron > Erigeron breviscapus. The sequence continues at coordinate 98,211,139 of CM067175.1, forward strand.
TCTGGTCGACTGGCAGTTAAATACATCAGTGAACCAACCATACCACGATAGTCAGTTATGTTCACTGGTTTGCCAGTTGGGTCAGAGTCCAAATTTAATGGTGCTGCAATAGGTGTGTTTTTCGATGGGATTGAATCATATTTGTATTTTATTAACAAATCTCTGACATATTTTCCTTGGTTTATGAAAATTCCATTTTCAGTTTGCTTAATCTGAAGACCTAAGAAAAATGTTAATTCACCCATTAAACTCATTTCATACTCAGATGACATGATTTTAGAAAACTTTTTACACATTGCATCATCAGTTGAACCAAATATAATGTCATCAACATAAATTTGTACCAATAAAATATTACCTTTTTCTTTCAATATAAATAAGGTATTATCTATTGCACCTCTTTGAAAGCCATTTTTAAGAAGATGTTTAGTTAAAGTATCATACCAGGCTCTTGGGACTTGTCTAAGACCATACAAAGCTTTGTTCAGTCTATAGACCCAGTGAGGATTCTTCTCATTGATGAAGCCTGGAGTCTGCTTAACATACACAACTTCTTCCAATGTTCCATTCAGGAACGCACTTTTGACATCCATCTGGAAGACTTTAAACTGCAGATGGGCTGCATAAGCCAAAAATATTCTGATGGCTTCAAGTTTTGCAACTGGAGCAAAAGTTTCATCAAAGTCAACGCCTTCTGCTTGACAATAACCCTGGGCAACTAATCTGGCCTTGTTTCTTACAACTTGGCCATCTTCATCCATCTTGTTTTGGTAGACCCATCTTGTACCAATGGGTTCTTTCTTTAACCCTGGTGGACAAGGAACAAGCTCCCATACATTATTCCTTTCAAACTGGACGAGCTCTTCTTGCATAGCTTCCACCCAGCTTGGGTCTGCCATAGCCTCGTCAATCTTCTTCGGTTCAATTAGTGATAAGAAGGTGACATTTAAGCATTTCTCACTGGTGGCTCTTCTAGTCTGAACCCCACTATTTGGATCTCCCACAATCTGTTCAATTGGATGTGCTCGAGTCCATCTAGTGTATTGACTAGGCTGGTGTAACACAATATCAGTGCAAGTCACCTAGCGATCTTCTTCAGTTGCAGCAAGCTTCTGGAGGAGGATCTGTCCAAACTACTTCTACGTCCTCATCAGAGTCAATGAGGTCACGATTTGCATCATGAAATTCTTCATTAAAAGGCATTTCTTGAAGAACTGGAGAAGTAGGAGTTTGAACTGGTGCTGATATTGGAGTGGCACGTACATCAGATCCAATCACCAATTCCTGTGGTAAATTGAAATTGATGGAGGGATAGAATGATGTGTCACTGGTGGTGCTCTTCTTCTTAACTGGTTCCAATTTGTTGTAACTGGAAACATCTTTTGGTGAAACAACTGACTGATGAACTTGGTCAGTTTCGCCAAAATTTATTGGAATGATTGGAGAAATATCAAGGCTTGGTCTCTTGTTGATTGCTTCAGTTGATTCATCGAATGTGACATGAATTGTCTCATGAACCTTTTGGAGTCTATAATTATAAACTCTAAAGGCCTTTCGAATATCTGAATAACCTAAAAATACCCCTTCATCAGCTTTTGCATCAAACTTTCCAAGCTGACTGGAATCGTTTAAAATATAAACTGGACAACCAAATACATGAAAATATCCAATATTTGGTTTACGATTCCTGAGTACTTCATAGGCAGTCTTCTTATGTCTCTTGATGTAGACTGATCGGTTTTGGGTGTGACAAGCAGTTGCAACTGCTTCAGCCCAAAAACTGGTGGGAAGACCTGATTCAGATAGCATACTTCTGGCTGCTTATATCAGTGTGCGATTCTTTCTTTCCACAACTCCATTCTGCTCTGGAGAGTGTGCTGATGAGAAGTTTTGAGAGATGCCAGTGTCATTGCAAAATGTTTCAAGTACCTTATTTTGAAATTTAGTACCATTATCACTTCGCAACTGACAGACTTTTCGAGTATACTTGAGTTCAATTCTTTTGATGAGAGAGATGATTTCAGCAGGTGCATCACTTTTGGATCTGAGGAATACCACCCAACAGTATCTGGTGAATTCATCGACCACAACTAGAGTGTACTTCTTTCCAGCTCTAGTTTGAACATTCACTGGACCAAAGAGATCCATATGTAGCATGTGAAGAGGTTCAGTGATGCTAAAGTTTTGCCTAGTTTTGAAACTGGCCCTTTTCTGCTTACCCATCTCACACCCTGGACATGGCTTTTCTTTATTGAAAGAAATTTGAGGTATCCATCAACCAGTTGTTTGCGAGACAACTTGTTAATATTTTTGAAATTAAGATGGGATAATCTTTTATGCCACAGCCAGTTGGTGTCTTCATCAGCCTTGGTATAGAAGCACTACTCTTTTGGAGCTGGTTCCATATCCATGATGTACACATTACCTTTTCTTGGTGCAACCATCACCACTTTCCAATCCTTGTTAAATATGGTGCCTTGAGCAATATCGAACAAAACTCTGTAGCCATCATCACAAAGTTGGCTGACACTGATCAGGTTGTATTTCAAACCATTCACAAATGCAACTTTCTTGAATTCGACTTGTCCATTATTGAGCACACCATATCCTTCAGTCTTTCCAGATTGATCATTACCAACGTCACTGTCGGTCCATCTTGGACAGTGAACTCTTCAAGCAGGGGCTTACATCCGGTCATAGTCCGGCCAGCAGCGCTGTCCAGATACCAGGTATTCTTCTTTCGATCGCCCTGCACACCCACAAAATCATCAGTTATTTTTGTGAACCCATCTTTTCTTGATGGGTTCACTGGACTTCTCTACAGAAGTCACAGTTGATTGTTGTGGTGGTAAATTGAAGACTACATCTGGATCTTTTTCACCAGATCCAGGTGCAGGAGTAAAAACGATTGGTATTTGATACCTGCTCCACTTTTTCTTATCAGATTTAGTTCCAAATGGAACATTCTTTTGTTTTGGTTTTGAAGGGGGTTTAATATTTTGTTTTAAAACTGGAGGTGATGAACCTCCTTCCAGATTTTTGATCTGGGCAGTACAACTCTGAACCTGTCGAGACAAAAGTTGGAGTTGACTTTCCAGTTTAAACAAAATATTGTTTTCATCAGGCTGCTGAACCTTGGACCTTGGTTCAGTTGGAGTTTTAGTCTTTTGAGTCTTGGGCTCCTTAGACTTCTGAGGTAAAGGCTTGTTACCAGTGGCCTTTTTAAAGTACAATTAAGTAGGCTTAAAAGCTAAAGTATCGTCACGTCTAATCATTTAGTGCAGTGACCGTACTTCATTTATTATATTTTTGGATTTTCCAATTTTTCTGATGTTTTTGGATTTTTCAGACACTAGATATGTACAAACTTATACTAAAACAACTCTTTTTGTATTTTAATGACTCTATCTATGCACGACTTAAACTACAAAGACACAAAACCGAAAAATTTAAGTTCTTTGAGAGAAACTACTCGGCATTCTTCATACCATTGAGTTGATATAACAACTCATGACGAGGTCTATCAAAAGCTTTAGTATAAAGATCAGCAAGGTTATCATCAGTAACAACCTTTTCTAAATGAATAAGCTTTTTCTCAAAACAGTCACGCAAAAAAATGATGCTTTATATCTATGTGCTTGGTGACTTTAAAGTTTTTCGGATTCTTAGTAATATCTATGGCAGACTTATTATCAATACAAATAGGAGAGTCTGAGATATCCATACCATAGTCGCGCAATTGTTGCTGTATCCAGAGTACCTGAGAACAGCATTGACCAGCAGCTATGTACTCTGCTTCACAGGTAGACTGTGCAACAGATGTCTGCTTTTTGCACTGCCACGATATAATTCTCCCCCCTAAAAGTTGACATCCACCTGACGTTGATTTCCTATCCGAACTGCAGCCACCATAATCCGAATCAGTATAAGCTTTGAATTCAAAGGAACCATGCATGGGATACCATAGCCCTAGACGAGGCTTGGCCTTCACATAACGAAGAATCCTTTTCGCAGCTTTCATATGTGACTCTTTCGGATTAGCCTGATATCTAGCACACATGCAAACAGCAAAGGTAATGTCTGGACGTGAAGCCGTCAGATACATCAAGGAACCAATAATAGCCCGATATTGAGTTGCATCGACTTCTGGATCATTAGTCTTATCAGGACACAGCCCATGATTAGTCTGAATGGGAGTAATTGCATCTTTAGCATCGGTCATTCGAAACCTTGTGAGAAGATCCTGAACATACTTGCTCTGATGAATAAAGAACCCATCCTTCAGTTGATCCACCTGTAATCCAAGGAAGAAAGTTAATTCCCCCATAGCACTCATTTCGAACTTAGCCTTCATGCTCTGCTCAAACTCCTTGCACATGGTCTTATCAGATGAACCAAAATGATATCATCAACGTAAACCTGTACAAGCAAGTAGTCCTTCCCTTTCCATTTGATGAACAACGTGCTGTCAATAGAACCTCGAGTAAAACCATTTTCATGCAAATGTGTAGACAGTTTTTCATACCATGATCGAGGAGCCTGATGTAAACCATATAGAGCCTTATCAAGACGATATACTCTATTGGGAAAATCTGGATCCTCAAACCCCTGAGGTTGATCTACATACACTTCTTCTCTAATTTCTCCATACAAAAAGGCACTCTTTACGTCAAGTTGATACACCTTTATACCTTGATAGCTAGCAAAAGCCAGAAATAATCGAATAGCTTCTAGTCTAGCTACAGGTGCAAAAGTCTCATCGTAATCAAAACCTTCTTGTTGCTCAAATCCTCTAACTACCAACCGAGCCTTATTGCGAGTGACAACACCTTTGTCATCCTTTTTACAACGAAAAACCCATCGCGTAGACAAAGGAGATTCACCAAGAGGTAAGTCAACTAACTTCCATACATCAAGCTTCCGAAACTGAGCCAATTCTTCTTGCATCGCCTCAACCCATGACGGATCTTTAAGAGCCATACCAACATTCTTAGGTTCAACCTGAGAGATGAAGCAATAGTACAAGTACCAAGTAATCGCCCCAGTATCCTTAACCTCAGCAAACATACTTGACATTTTCTTATGCTGATTCCTCGTGCGAGTAGAGGCAGAGGCATCACCAATAATTTGATCTACTAGATGATCCTTGTTGACTCTTGTCTGAGGAACCTTATCGACCGTAAGATCACTTCCCAAGTTTGTCTGCACATGATGTTCCGGAGTTTTAGGCTCTTCCTGATTTTCACCTTCCGTGTCATCAGTATCATAGAAAGGATCATCAGGTAGCGGTATATGTAAAGGATCAGTAAGATTTTTAGGAGCAGTATCTAAAGTAGAGTCTGCTTCTTTGGTCCCACTTGATTCACCAGATTTAGAAGCAGGCTCAACGAATGGTGAGGAAACAGGAGTGGAAACTGGAACCGTCCCACCATCAATTGGATCATGTAGAGTAACTACATCTTCCACAATCGGAACACCTGTAAAAGAAACAGGACCACGAAAAGAAGTGAAAACACCATCATAATCGAAGTCATTAGCAGGACCAATGTGCACAGCAGGTTTATGACTGACAATTACGACATTTGTACCAAAATTGACTTTGCCAGTTTTCTGATTGTACACACGCCGAATCGGTGTACTTGGCACATAACCTAAAGAATCCCTCCTCAGATTTAGGATCAAATTTCCCTTGAGGAAGAACTTTCAGAAAAGTACACGGAACACCAAACGGCTCAACATTCTGCAAATTGGGCTTTTTGTTGTGCAACAGCTCATAACAAGTCTTCTTAAACCGTTTAACTATTAAAACCCGATTCAAAATGTGGCAAGCTGTATTCACCGCCTCTCCCCAGAAAGTAATAGGAAGCCCTGAATCAGCAAGCATCGTCCTGGCTGTTTCTATCAATGTCCTATTCTTCCTTTCAGCTACTCCATTCTGTTGTGGCTCATAAGGTGCACTGAATTGATGTTGAATTCCTTTGGTCAAGCAAAATGCAGTAATAGTATTATTCTTGAACTCAGTGCCATTGTCACTCCTGATTCTCTTCACTTTAATCTCATGGACATTCTCTACTTGTTTAATGAAATCCATAAATCGAGCAGCAGTCTCATCCTTGGTCTTCAAAAGAATACCCATGAGAATCTTGAGTAATCATCAGTGATCACCAAACAGTAAGACATCCCTCCAATGCTTCTTATGTTCACAGGACCAAAGAGATCCATATGAAGTAACTCGAATGGTTTGGATATAGAATTTTGCACCTTTGATTTATGGGGATTCTTATGTTGCTTCCCTTTCAAACACGGTACACATTTATCTTCCATCCCAAACTTCTTTACCGGAACACCTTCAACTAATTCAAGACTGACAAGTTCATTCATCTTCCGAAAGTTGATATGTCCCATTCTTCGATGCCATAAGAGAGATTCCGACTCATTGGCCTTGCTCAACAAACAAGGGACTCCTTTGGATTATCAACACCTAAAACTAAACCATAGATGTCTCTCTTCCTAGGAGCTCTGAGCATAATCCATTCTTCAGGAATAACAAAACCCAGCTTCAAGATGAATGCCTCCTTTTCTGTGAAATGAACATTGTTGCCTTGTCACAGATCTGTGAGACACTCATAAGATTATGAGTAAGTTGTTCCACAAAGTTTACTCGTTCTAGAGTAAGTTTTCCATTGACGACATCTCCTTGACCGGTGATGTTACCGCCCTTGGATCCAGCAAAACTAACATATGACCCATGTATATCAACATAATTGGACAAAAGCTTCTTGTCCCCTGTCATGTGCCTGGAGCATCCACTGTCAAGGTACCACAAATGAATTGGTTTCCTAGGAACTCCCTGCACATAAAATGAGATAAGTTAGTTTTCGTGTGGGACCCAAACCTTCATTGGTTTGGGTCGTCCCTTCTCATCCTTGAGAAGAAGTTCAGTCCAATATCCATTGCTAGAAGCCTTGGATGGAACACGTTTCTCATCTTGTCTTCTCACTGGAGAAGTCTTCGGACCTCTCGTTGGAGAAGTTCTAGGAGAATGAGGGCCAAAAGAAGGTCGAACACTTGAGTGAATTTTGTCATAATATGAGTTACGACCATGGTTCATGAATCTATCTTCTCTAGGTGATATACTCCTAGATTGAAATGATACAATCCTCTTTTGATTTGAATTCCTATGAACATTTCCAGATGAAACTTTCAATGGAGATTCACGTCGTTGAGGTATAGTAAACGTTTTTGAAGAAGATGCAACTTGTGACTCATCAACCTTTTTATCATTACCCAACCCTTTTTGTCTTCCGAGGTAGAACCCTTCGACGGAGAACCTGATCTCCGAGGTCTGTTGGGACATACACTGTAAACATGACCTTTTTCATGACACGCAAAACAAGAAAGGACCTTGACCTTATTCTTTGTATCTACCTTTTTATCGGTACCTACAGATTCAATTTTAGTCCTAGTGTCCACTGCCTTACTCGTTTTTCTACTGTCATCAAAGTTACGTTTAGTTGGTGAATTCCTAGATTTTCTAGCATCAACTATTTCATCCTTACCTATAATTGGAGACTTCTTAAGTGCATGCATAAGGATTTGCTTCAAAGTCCTAGTAGCTACTTCATCAACAGCTGATCTATCCTCAGATTTTCTAGTTTTAGTCTGCCTAGCCAAAGGAGTGAGACGTGACTAACTTAATTTCTTCATGTCCTCAACAGTCACATCCCAGACTTTATCAATCCTTTTAGGGTCAATAGATTCTAAAGGGAATTCTAACTCAGTATATACCCTATGACTCTTGTGAAGAGTAAAGTGTGTAACACTATCTTTCTGACCAAAAGAATTAGACTTATTTTGAACAATACCTTTCAATTTCTGTTCCTTTTTAGGTTGAGAAGAACCTCCTACAGACTCTTTTGTTTCCTTAGACAACTTGGCTTCGGGAATTGAGTCTTTTGGTTTACTAGCTTCAGTACTAGATTGAAGTAGAACTTCAGGAATGTTGGGTTCAACGGAGGTATAATTGTTGTTGAAAGGTGGAGGAACATCGTTATAAGAGATCTTAACTGGGTCTAGACTCTTAGTGGAAGAATCCTCAAATTTGTTCATATGCATTAACAGTTCAGAATGCCTAGCAGAATCTAATTTAGCATTTAAATCCAAAATCTCTATCTTAGCATCAGCTAGTTCTTTTTCGATAGTGGCACACTTCTTTGCTAACAACGAGTAAGCTTCACCACCTACTCTTTCTACAGCTACCGACTGTTTGACTTTGTCCTTCATTGCACCTTAGATCAGACTCTAAGGACTTAATCTTTTCCTTGAAAAATCTTTCTTTATCATTGACTGTTAAATCCTTTTTAATTAGCCTATCTCTCTCTGATTGTGCAGCATTAACAATAGATTCTAAATTCCTAATTTGATTATTCTTCGATTCAATTTCATCATACATTTTATTCACAATTTTACAAACATGAACAATAGTATGTAAGGAATAAGATACCTGTTGGTCAGCTTCTTTACAATCGGCCATGTAGGCAACAAAGTCATCTAC
>CM067175.1:98220692-98253139 GCA_034093135.1 Erigeron breviscapus
CCCGAAAGTGTAAATACAACAAGTCTAATAATCACTAGAATGGACTAGTATTACTTAAATATAAATGCAAGTATATAAATAAAGTAATACAAGACTTAAAGCAATAAACAAGTAAGTGGAACATTATGTATTTTTCAAGGTGTATTTTATTTATGATGTTAAATAAAATACAAGGTTGTGCGGAATAAGATAATACAAATAAGTATGTATCCTAACAACCTATGAATTACAAATGATCTATATTTGTCAAATAACTCTTTTGGATCGAGATACTTAAAGTTGTGTAAGTATCCCTGTTTAAGATCGAGAGTATTTGGACAAATTCACTTATATCAAAATTGAATGCTAGCCCCTAAATCAGCTAAGGCCTTACAAATAATAGTTCTAATAGAGCAAGTGATAAGAAAACTCCCTTGGGTCTTCAAGCTTTGGTGGAATGCGGTTCTGCAAGATAGCAGAACACTCGGCATTAATAAAAGTAGCCTTTGCCTCTTCAAACTTCCCTTTGTCTGTCACAAGCTCCTTAATGAACTTGGCATAATTGGGCATCCCTGAATAAGATCAACTAAAGGAACATTAATATGAACATTTTTGATCATGTCCACAAACTTGTTATATTGCTCCTTCAGCTTTGCTTTCCTGAACCTCTATGGAAATGGTATCTTTGGCTTGTATGGTTTAACCTCTGGAACCACAGCCGGTTTTGGTGGAGTGACCGGAGTCTTCACGGTCGAATCTTCCTCCATCTCTATTTCTTCATCAATATCAGCATCATCACTCCCGTTATCCTGCACATCTGAAACAACAACATTAGGAATAGGAGGTGGGTCATAAGACCGTACGAGTGGTGATGGCTTTGGCTTGCTCATTACGGACTGGAGGTGGAGTGTATTTCTGTCCCTGACTAAACTGAGGCCTAGGATTCTGTTGTGTGTTTCTAGGAAGAGTCCCCGTGGGCCTAGCAAGAGCTGCCATCCTACTTTCGAGATCCTTGAAATTAGCACCCTGATTTTTCATGTTTATCTCCACCTTCCCGCTTATCTGATCCAACCTCTCACTCAAAGCCTTAGTATCATCCCTGATCATTTGAATGCTAGTGTTTGTTTCAACTTGATTACTAGCCAACTGCTTCATCATCTCCCTCAACTCGGCATTAGGATCGGCATTAGAAGAAGAAGAACCTGATCCTTGTCCTTGCTGAGTCTGCTGTTGTGGCTGATTCTGATAATTATCTCTTTGCCACCTGTTACCTGAAAAACGAGGAGCATTAGCCTGAAAAGAAGAGTTATAAAGAAGGATTACCTGAAGGCCGGTTCTGGAAACCGGTGTTGCGGTGGAAGTTCCCTTGAGGTTGATTCTGAACATAGTTCACATCTTCGGGTGCCCGATTTGGACACTCATCAGAATAGTGCATATCACCACAATGATCACACCCATCGGCTACGACCTTAACATCCCTCTCAATTGCTCCAAACCTAGTCTCTTGAGCCATAAAGCTCTTATCCATGCGCTCAGATAGCGCCTTAATCTCTCCGATAACCCCTGAATCATTACTAGCTTCAACCTTAGCAACTCTCCCTTGGTTAGTGCCCTTCTTCATCTTTGTTTCATTTTTCAAGAACCTTTCATCATCCATAGTTGAGTTATCCTTTGCCATGTCTTCCAAGATCTGATAACCTTCATTGGGTGTAATGTTATTGAAACTACCCCCAAAAGCATATCCCAATTCTCGTTTAGACTTCTTATCTAACCCATCAAAGAAAAGCTCCACATATTGTTCCCTAGTCAAATTGTGACCTGGACAATTTCTCAACATTTCCTTGAAACGAACCCAAGCATCTACAACATCTTCTCCATCATCTTGTTCAAAAGACCTAATCATATTCTCCAACCTTCTTTGAGTTCTGAGTGAATAAAACTCACCAATGAAAGCCTCCTTAAGTTGGTCCCAAGTAGTGATTGAATTCTCTGGAAAATCATTGAACCAATCAAGTGCTTCTCCGGTGATTGAGATGGGAAATGTCTCAAGTTTCACGGCATTCATTTGATTTTGACCATATTGATAAAGCCGAGCCAACTTTTCTAACCTATCCAAATGTTGGTAAGGATCCCATTTCCTTTTTCCATCAAATTGTTGCTCTTCTATGCTCTTGAGATGATTTCCTTTCAAATTGAAAGTGTGATCAATGGTCGGAGGTCTAATGGCAGAGCCACGGCTAGTTGGAATAGTTCGAACCCTCTCGCCATAGCGAGTGTCATTTGGACCCCTTGGTTGTTCGTCACCCATCTCCTCTTGCTTAACTTCTAAATTGAAGAATTCGTCTAAATAAACCCTTCCTCGTCCGAATCAGGAGTGGGTTTAGCTATAGGTGAAAATGGTGTCGGTATTGGTGTTGTGGGTTCAGTGAAGTTAAACCAACGCCCTCTTGGTCTTCTCGGAGTAGACAAAGGACTATTCAAAGGGAGACCCGAAGAACGCAAGTTCATCAACTAAAGAAATACCTGCAAACACACAACTAACACAAACACGTCAAATGCACCGGTGATAAGAAAAGAAAACTAAACTAATAAAACAAGTAACTTCCTCACGCGTGAGAAAGGATCAAACCACTAAATTAACAACTAAATCGGCACACACTCCCCGGCAGCGGCGCCAAAAACTTGATGTGTAAAATCGAGTTTGTAAAATTTATAAACAAGTACCCACTAAAAACCGACTACTACACACTTTCAGGCAGTGGACCTGATCGCATATAGTATAGTAACTAGTAAGTCCGAGATCGTTCGCAGGGATTGGTTTTGAAATAATTGTTCGCTAAAGCAGTTTTAGAAACAGGATGGAACCGTAGCCGAATGGCTACCTAACTTGACAATTTGAAATTAAAGAAATTGAAATCACAAGACAATTAAAAGTAAAGAAAGTTCAGACAATATAAATAAAGATCATCCGCTTCGAATCCACTTGACTTCAGTTATGATTGCACACGTTAAAGATCAAATTATTTAGAGTTGACAAGATAATCGTGAAAGGATAAAAATGCTCGCGTGGTACCACCAACCGCTCGCAAATTACCCAAACACCTAAGTTTCTAGTTTAATTACCCAAGCCGGTACCACCAATGCCTAGAAAATCTCCCCAACAATTAGTTTGCTTGATTATCCAATTACCAATTATGCCTATGTGAATGAAAACGTGGTACCACCAACCGTTTCTAAACACGTTTACCAATTAATTCCTATTATAGATTTGACATTCACCGTCATACCATGAACCGGTGACAACCAACCATAGACAATCGAATTGAAACGATAAACATATTCACCTAGTACCACTAACGATGAACACATAAACCATCAACATCAAAAGAATAAATCACAAGGAATTAATTGATAAAGATCACAACACAACGATAATTGAATCAACTCTTGAATTAAAATATTGCAATCATATCATTCGTCAAGTTTCATCAAAGTGGATGATTAGAAATCTAGCCACTCATGCTAAATTGAAATTCATAAAAGAAATTGAAAGAGAACATATTGTACCAATATTTGTTGAATGTAAATTGCAAGACAGAAAATTAGATACGATCTAGATGGGTGTTCTTGAATCTTCAATGAATCCAATGATGAAATCTGAGATGATCCTTGAAAGAATTCGCGGTAGAACAGCTCCTAGAAAGAAAACTTGATACCCTGGGAAATAGGGTTTATTTTTCTATTTATACCTCCCCCCAAAATCTGCTGCAAAAGGCTGAAACCCTGATTCCCCCATGCACTCACTGCGGCGCAGTGGGCCTTGTGCACCCCCACTGCGGCGCAGTGAAGGATCCCTGGAATTCTTGTTCTCTAGTGACTGCGGCGCAGTGGGGCTAGTGCACTCCCACTGCGGCGCATGGAAAATCATCTGGAAATCATATCTTTTTTCTCGACCTTGACTGCGGCGCAGTGGGGCACGTGCACTCCCACTGCGGCGCATCAATAATCATCTGGAATTCATTTGTCTTTGGCACCCATTGACTGCGGCGCAGTGGGGATGGTCTCCTCCCACTGCGGCGCATGGACAATCGTCTGGATTCTATGGTTCTTCTTACTGGTGACTGCGGCGCAGTGGGGCTCGTGCACTCCCACTGCGGCGCAGTCAATACTTGCTGAAATCATTAGTTCTTCTTTATTAACATCTCTCGAACACTCGGATCAACATCTTGGCCTAGAATCGTCAGAAAATGCACCAAATGGACGCACAAACTGACTAAAAACACATACGACAAAGGCCAATAATGATGTGGGCGATCTATATAAATTGGTCACATCAGTTACGCCAGGCCAACACAAAGAGGGAGTACCTTACGCCCAATCTGGGCGTAGGTTACGCCAGGTGCTGAACAAAAGTCCGAATTTGTTGGTTTTAATTCAAGTTTCAGTTTATATCACTTCTATTCACGACTTGGGAAGTTACCAACCATAATATTCACACACAATAGCAGTTCCTAACATAGAGAAGACCCCAATATCATCATCAAATCACCAATTCATGAAGATGACAATTCAAATTGAAGATTCAATGATGAAGATGATAGGCTAGGTTTTCTTTTGATCATTCTCATGTGAACAATTATGTAAGCCATTTATGTTCAACCTTTCTCATACTCATGTTGGATTAGATGTTTAATTCTTCATTAGTCTTTTACATCTAATGTTGTTTGGATTGCTTGAATGAATATTTGTTTATGACTTGAATGAAATTCATCTATCATTTGGTTTTAACTTGTTAAGTAATCATTGATTATTGAATGAATCTCTCATGAACTTGTAGTTTTACTTTAATGAATTAGAAGTCTAGTTGTGTCAATTCCCCGGTTTTTGTTATCGTGAATCATCACAACCGATTAATTTAATTCTTGAGTTCATTCAATCCAAACATTATAACGAAGCATGTCTATGTGATTTCCAACGAGTATAAGTTAGGTTACATATTTGAAAGCATAATTGAGAGCATGAGAATGATCTACTTTTGTTGATTGAATCATTTTGTTAAGTTCATAATCAATCTTAGTTTTTAATCGAAACAATCAATCAATCGGTTTTATATTTATGTCTAGTTTAATCAACTTTGTAACTTGTTTAACACTTTCCTTTGATTCCCTGTGGAAACGATACTCGACTTACCCTTACTAATTAGTGGTATTTAGTTTATATTTTTGATCGGTCCAACGACATCGATAAACTAGCATATTATGTGTACTTATGTACTCAATACAAAGAACATTTTCCTCAATCCGTTCGCGTACAAACAGATACTTTGTATCGAGATACATCTCAGCGCCAGTTGAACTGTTACTGTTCAAGCAAGTTACGGTAGCTGAGTTATCACAATAAAGCTTCAATGGTCTGGTAATAAAGTTGACGACTTTGAGTCCACTGACCAGGTTCTTTAACAACATCCCATGACATGGCATTATAGATGACAATGCATGATGGACATTGTAGTCAGTTTCTATTTATGACTCCGTCAAGAGTTAGGTCTGCCAGCTAATCATAAAAGTATATTCAGAAGTAGATTTCTTATCGGAATAAGAACATCCTACTACTTCTAAGTTGTCACTTCTTCTATAAGTTAATGTGTAGTCTTTGGTCCTTAGCAGATATCGTAGAACCTTTTTAACCGCTTTCCAGTGTGCTAATTCGGGATTAGATAAGTAACTCCCAAGCATACCGGCGATATAAGCGATATCTGAACAAGTACGGACCTGAGCGTACATAATGCTCCCAACTACTTATGAGTAAGGTATCATCCTCATTTGCTCTTTTTTAATCTCAATGCTCGGACTTTGGAGACAATCACATACGTCTCCTTTTACTACTAGAGCTATAGTGGGTGTGTAGTGTTGCATGTTATGGCGTTGTAAGATGTGTTCAATATAAGCCTTTTGAGAAAAGACCCAGAACATCATTACGCCTGTCTCAGTGTATTTCGATACCTATGACATAAGAGGCATCATCGAGATCTTTTATGTCGACATTCTGCGAAAAATAAACGCTTCGACTTACGCAACATATCCAAGTTGTTACTTGCAAGTATAATATCATCCACGTGCAAAACAAGGATTGTAAATTTACTCCCACTGATCTTGAGATAGGTGCATTAATCCACTTGATTCTTTTAGGAAGTCTTGTCCTTTTATGACTTCATTAAACTTAAGGTACCATTTTAATGATGCTTGCTTCAACCCGTATATGGACTTATTCAACTTGCGGACCATGTGCTTTTTACCTTCTAGAATTTCAGGTTCACATGTATCTGTCTTATTGCAAGTTTCCATTCAGGAAAGTGGTCTTGACATCCATCTGATGTAACTCTAAATCATAATGAGATACGAATGTCATGACGATTCTTAAGGAATCTTTAAGAGAGACAAGAGATAAGGTCTCTTGATAATCGATTCATTCCTTTTGAGTAAAGCCCTTCGCAACTAGTTTGTCCTTAATAAGAGGTAGGATCAGTAAGCTTTCCAATGTCCTCAACTTCAGTCAAATAAGTTATGAAATCATCAAAGTTATGGCCCTGCATGACCTAGATGATCTCCTGAGTTGATTTTCAGGTTCAGTAAGGAAGATTTTTAGCATTAGTAGTAAGATGCTTTGCTTTAGCATTATTAATAAGTTGCTTTATCATTAGTAGTATCCTAATTAGGAGGGTCAGGATTCTGATAGAGAAGGTGGATCAGTGATGTTAGGAGCAGCGTTGGGTACAAGAGGAGTTATCGGAGGAGTAATAATAACTGACGAGTGGTCCCCCCCGCTTCTTGTACTTAATGCAAATCCAAGTTATGATTTGTCTTGATCCCACTGATCTCTTAGTTCTCAAAAAATGTGGCATGATGCGTGTGTAAAGTCCCTCACACGATGGTTTAACCCACGAGTGTAAAATAACAAGTCAAGTATGAACTAGAATCGGACTAGTATTACTTTAAATATAAATGCAAGAATATAAATAAAGCAATAAACGAATTTAAGCAATATTTAAACAAGTAAATAAATGATGGAACACGAATGTAATTTTCAAGTGTATTTTCTTTATTGATGATAAACAAAATACAAGATTGTTGCGGGACCTAGATATTACAAGTATGTAACTATCTAAACAATCTTTGAATTACAAGTGATCTATACTTGCTAAATAATCTCCTTAGATCGATATACTTAGAGTTGTGAAGTATAACTGTTTAGATCGAGAGTATTTAAGCAAGTTCACCAAATTGCTAAAAAGTAATTTGAATGAGAAATATGACTTTGTATTTATAGGCAGATAAATTCAACAATGAATTTATTTGCCGTACAAATATGGTTGCATGCATTTAATGAACCGACAAGGTTATTAAATGCATTGGTTAAGGTACAAGGATAAAGTCCTTTTAACCAACCACCTTTACACACGCATGTACTTTTATCAATAGACAATTGGGATGTCCGGGTAAAAGTGTGTAAAGGCATAAAGTCAATTCTTCGATATCAGTGTTCAGACTTGTAAGGTCTAGAACACTAATAAAGGCTCCAGTCGGGAGATCTGGTAAGACTGTCAGTGGGCTCCACTATTTGTCAGTCTTCTTTCTTCAGACTTCAGTCTTTGACTTCAGTGAGAATGTCTTCAGTAGAATAGATCTGGACTGGGGTGAAGTCCAGTGAGCTAATCTGGAGAATACTCCAGATTTCCTATACAAGTATTTGTTCACTGGTCTTCCATTATTTCTGAACAAATCTTCAGAGGGACTCCAGATTCCAAGTAAATCTTTAAATCAAAGATCCCTGATAGTACACAAAGGCGTTCAATACCAAGGTTCCAGATTTAAGGGTTTAACATTCCCAACTCACCAACAAGATATTCAAAAGTTTTGACATCCAGAGGTTTAGTAAAAATGTCAGCGAGTTGTTTGTCCGTGGGAATAAAATGGAGTTCAATGTTGTTTTTCATAATATGATCACGAATGAAGTGATACCTGAGATCAATGTGCTTCGTCTTGGAGTACATGACTGGATTGTTCGAGATAGCGATGGCACTGGTATTATCACAAAAGATTGGGGTCTTTGAATACTTAATACCGTAATCAAGCAACTGGTTCTTCATCCAGAGTATCTGAGCACAACAACTGGCTGCAGATACGTATTCAGCTTCAGCAGTGGACAATGAAACTGAAGTTTGCTTTTTACTGGTCCAGCTGACCAGTTTCCCACCAAGGAAATGACATCCACCAGTAGTGGATTTCCTGTCTATCTTACAACCTGCATGATCTGAATCTGAATAACCCATTAGATCCATGCCTGAGCCTTTGGGATACCAAAGACCCAAACTGGGGACACCCTTAAGGTACTTCAGTATGCGCTTTACAGCAAGCATATGAGATTCCTTTGGATTAGACTGATATCTGGCACATAAACATGTTGAAAACATAATATCTGGTCTACTGGCAGTTAAATACATCAGTGAACCAACCATGCCTCTATAGACAGTGGTGTTCACTGGTTTCCCATCTGGATCGGAGTCCAGTGTCAGTGGTGCAGAAATTGGAGTTGGTTTAGATGGTGAAGAGTTCATATCAAATTTCTTTAAAAGATCTCTAACATATTTTTCTTGATTAATAAAAATACCATCTCTGGTCTGTTTAATCTGGAGTCCTAGAAAAAATGTTAATTCACCCATCAAACTCATTTCATATTCAATTGACATTATTTTAGAAAATTTCTTGCACATGTTTTCATCAGTAGACCCAAAATAATATCATCAACATAAATTTGTACCATTAACAGATTACCTTTTTCATGAAGAATAAATAAGGTATTGTCAATTGCACCTCTTTTGAAACCATTTTTCAATAAATGTTTAGTCAGAGTGTCATACCAGGCACGTGGGGCTTGTCTGAGGCTATAAAGCGCTTTGTCCAGATGATATACCCAATGTGGATGCTTTTCATCAACGAAACCTGGTGGTTGTCTGACATAAACTTCTTCTTCAAGCTTTCCATTCAAGAAAGCACTCTTTACATCCATCTGGTAGACCTTGAACTGACGATGAGCAGCGAATGCTAAAAATATTCTGATAGCTTCAAGTCTAGCCACTGGAGCAAAAGATTCATCAAAATCGACATCTGACTGGCAGTAACCTTGTGCTACCAGTCTGGCCTGTTTCTGATTACGTGGCCATCTTCATCTACCTTGTTCCTGAAGACCCATCTTGTTCCAATTGGTTCTTTCTTTCCAACTGGGAAAGGAACCAGGTACCAAACCTTGTTCCTTTCAAACTGGTGAAGCTCTTCTTGCATAGCAGTCAACCAGCTTGGATCTTCCATAGCCTCGTCAATCTTCTTTGGTTCATTCAGTGATAAGAAACTGATATATAAGCATTGATCACTGGAGGCTCTTCTGGTCTGAACTCCTCTACTGGAAGTCACCTATGATCTGATCGATAGGATGAGCTTTTGTCCATCTGGAGTACTGACCAGGATTGTTACTGACAACAATATCAGTGCAAGAGTTCAGTTGAGTTTCAGGATGAGGATCCTGGTAAACTATTTCAATATCTTCATCTGAATCAGTAAGATCACGATTTGCATCATGAAATTCTTCAATGGAAGGCATTTCCTGAAGTACTGGTTCAGTTTGAAATTCTTCATATGAAAACATTTCAGGAATAGTTTCAACTGATACTGATATTGGGGGAGTAGTACGTACATCTGATCCAATAACAAGTTCATTAGGTAGTTTGAAACTTATTGAAGGATAGAAAGGTGTACAACTGGGGATCTTCTTCTTACGAACTGGTTCCAAGTCAGAATGACTGGAAACTTCTTCAGGTGAATTTTTGCAGTTAATGGGATCAGATTCACCGAAGATAATTGGAATTACTGGGGAGAATCAAGGGCAGGCTTTTTATTGATTGCATTATTTGATTCATCAAAAGTAACATGTATGGACTCTTGTACCTTCTCCAGTCTCTTGTTGTAGACTCTGAAGACTTTGCGAATGGCTGAATATCCTAAGAAATATCCTTCATCAGCTTATAGAAACATTGCTCTGAAGAGAGCTTTCCATATCCATCACATACACGTTCCCTTTTCTGGGAGCAATCAATACTACCTTCCAGTCCTTGTTGAATACAATGCCATGAACAATATTGAATAGAACTTGATAGCCATCATCACACAGTTGACTTACACTGATCAGGTTATATTTCAAACCATTCACATATGCAACATGTCTGAATTTGACTTGTCCATTGTTCAGAACACCATACCCTCAGTCTTTCCACAACCATCATTTCCAAAAGTAATGGAGGGTCCATCAGAAATGATGAATTCCTCCAGCAGGGTCTTACGTCCGGTCATTGTCCTGCCAGCTGCACTGTCAAGATACCAGGTATGCTTCTTTCGATCGCCCTGCACATCCACCAGATATATCAGTTAGATTTGGGAACCCATTGACTGATGGGTTCACTGGATCCTCCCTTATGGATCCCTGGGGTATCTGGTTGAGTTCACTTTCTTCAACAGTAGTTTTTGTTGAAAACACTACTGGAGTTGATAGTTTAGAAACCTTTTTCTTTTTCTCAATTAAAGGAATATTTTTATCTTTCTTAGAAAAAGGTTTGGTATTTTGTATAGGGCCAGATGAAGTACCCTCAAAGTTGTTTAATCTTGCATGACAACTTTGAACCTGACGAGCCAGTAGTTGGAACTGGCTCTCCAACCTTAACAAAATAGATTCTTCAGATGAAACCTGAGCCTTTCCAGTTGACTGGACTTTTGGCTTAGGAAGGGAATTGTTCTTTTTCCTTTGAACCTGGGGTTCATTAGAAACAGTCTGAGGCAAAGGTTTATGCTTATTGACCTTTTAACTGGAGCAGTCATCTGGGATGCTCCAGTCTTGACCTCCAAAAATTGAGCTGGTATTATACAAGATTTTGGGGTAAAAGGTTCATCATATATGGTACTAGGTTTAACCTCCTCTGGTAACCGGTCAATTACTGGTATTAATGCTGCAATATGAGTATTTCCATCCAGATATGCACGTTTTTGGGATGGAAATTGGTTTACTCCAGCATCATATGGCTTTCTTGTTTCAAGCCATGATTGAATAACCTGTTTTTCTTTTTGCAAAATTATTTCCAGGTCATGTTTTTCTTGAACTAGTTGTTCAGTTACCAAAACTTGTGCTTGAAATGCCAGTTCAATATCTTGAAGTTCTTTTAATTTTGATTTTAAAGCAGCTATTTCAGAGGAATCTGTTTCTAAGCCATTTAGACTGTCAAATCTAACAATTTCCACAAAAATTAAATCAGAATTTAGAGCTTCAGCAATGTCCAATTTAAGTTCAGGATCAGTTTCATTATCATAATCACTAACCTTTTTAATAAGTCTACCCATCGACCAGATGTGACATCATCCTTCACCAGATGCTCTTGATCTGCCAGAGCCATAAAACAACAGTCTCTTTCCTCTTCTTCATCGACAGACGAATCATCAGAGGGAACCCATGCTTCTTCAGTGGTTGCTATCATGCATTTATTATTATCTTCCATTTGTTTAGACAAGAGAGCAATTTGAGCCTTAAGCTTTTTGTATTTCAACTTATAGCTATCACCAGGCTTGTTATAAGAAGCAGTTGGACCAGACTGAGAGACAAACTGACTGGACTTGCACTCTTTCATGAAATGACCTTTTTCTGCCACACTTAAAGCATGTCAGATTGGTCTTGTTAGTGGAAGAACTGGGTGCATGTTGTCCAGTGGGCCTATTTGCTCTGGCCTTAAAACGGTTAAATGTTTTGGCCATCATTGCAACCAGGTCATCACTGTCAGTTTCATCACAGTCTGGAGAGATATCATTACAGACTCCAGAATCCATTAGTTCAGACATCATCTTCTTCATAGAAAATACATTCTCAGAAGATATTAATGCCGCACAAGGTGGTACAGTATTAGTGACCACTGTGGAACTACTGGAAGCATGATTAAAAGAATCTTTTTCTGCCTCAATCCTCTGGGCTTGATTTTCTTCAGTGAATCTGAAGGCTCCATACAATGTTGACAAAGTATGGGAATGCAAGGTTTTACCTTGCCTCAAGACCAGAATCATGTGAGACCATTTTGTTGGAAGAATATCACAAAATTTCTCCAAAAGTATATCCTTGTCTTTATCAACCCCTAGTCCTCTTAACTGGTTATAATACTCATAAATCTGGTGTAAGTACCAGTAAGAGACTCATTGGGAGAGCAAAAAATGACTCATACTTTTTGTTTAAGGAGACTTTTCTGGTAACAACAGTATCATCACCTCCCTTATGCTGGTTCACCAGTTCATCCCACATGCTTTTGGCACTGGGATAGAGAACTAATGTGGGAATAAGAGTTTCTGGAACAGCCCCGAGGATCATATTTTTAAGAAGTGTATCAAGATTTACCAATCTTTTCTCCTCTTCGGACCAGTGTTCCTCTCTCTTTTCCCTTCCACTTCTTGATCCAGTAGGGTCAAGAAGTGCATTGATAGGAAGTCTTGGCACATAGGGTCCTTTATTTAAGATTTTCATCATATTCCTTTCAATACCAGTAACATGCAATATTATCCTAGCTTTCCACGTACCAAATTCATCACTGCTCCCATTGAATTTAGGAACAGGATTATTTGAATAATGCACATGCACATGTGGAGAAGCAGGAGGAGGAGGAGGTGGATTATTATTTCCAGTGGGTGGTTCATTAAGATTAGTTTCATGAGTTTCTTGAGTATTTTCTGGGATTGCCATCGCGAAACAGATCTAGGTAAGTATATTAACCTTCTGCTCTGATACCAAATGTAAAGTCCCTCACATGATGGTTTAACCCACGAGTGTAAAATAACAAGTCAAGTATGAACTAGAATCGGACTAGTATTACTTTAAATATAAATGCAAGAATATAAATAAAGCAATAAACGACTTTAAGAAATATTTAAACAAGTAAATAAATGATGGAACACGAATGTAATTTTCAAGTGTATTTTCTTTATTGATGATAAACAAAATACAAGATTGTTGCGGAACCTAGATATTACAAGTATGTAACTATCTAAACAATCTTTGAATTACAAGTGATCTATACTTGCTAAATAATCTCCTTAGATTGATATACTTAGAGTTGTGAAGTATAACTGTTTAGATCGAGAGTATTTAAGCAAGTTCACCAAATTGCTAAAAAGTTATTTGAATGAGAAATATGACTTTGTATTTATAGGCAGATAAATTCAACAATGAATTTATTTGCCATACAAATATGGTTGCATGCATTTAATGAACCGACAAGGTTATTAAATGCATTGGTTAAGGTACAAGGATAAAGTTCTTTTAACCAACCACCTTTACACACGTATGTACTTTTATCAATAGACAATTGGGATGTCCGGGTAAAAGTGTGTAAAGGCATAAAGTCAATTCCTCGATATCAGTGTTCAGACTTGTAAGGTCTATAACACTAATAAAGGCTCCAGTCGGGAGATCTGGTAAGACTGTCAGTGGGCTCCACTGTTTGTCAGTCTTCTTTCTTCAGACTTCAGTCTTTGACTTCAGTGAGAATGTCTTCAGTAGAATAGATCTGGACTGGGGTGAAGTCCAGTGAGCTAATCTGGAGAATACTCCAGATTTGCTATACAAGTATTTGCTCACTGGTCTTCCATTATTTCTGAACAAATCTTCAGAGGGACTCCAGATTCCAAGTAAATCTGGACCTAACAGCGTGTCAATAATGCTAGTAGTATATGAAAGACAGTAAAACTAATAACCGATAAAGAAACATGTAAGGGATTTAGGATCCAGTTTCTTTTAGTTAGGGTTATAGAGTTATGCTTCAGTCCAAAAGAAAGTAGGTAAGTTAGTGTTGGCAAGCATACTTTTCACCATGTCCATTAAGGTTCTATTTCTCCTTTTAGCAACCACTACTAGAAACAGGGCTATCCTTGACCCGCTTTTTATGACCCACGCTAATAGATGACGCGCAAAGTGAGAAGTCATAAAAATACTGTCATAATTTGTAAAGTCTGAAAGGTTTATGACACGCATTTTTTAGTGTCATAAAAAAAGGTAGGGTAACACGGGGCTACAGTGAAACTACTTAAGCGGCATCCCAAAAAATTTAAATCACTTCTCCAAAAATTAAACCCTTTCCCCAAAACCATCCTATCCTTCCTTCACCTCCATTCATCCCCAATCTCCAAAACCCTAATATTCTCACCATCCCCATATTATTCATCTGACCCTAATCACATCTCCCCCATCACAAATTTTGTCCTCCTCCACCGCCCTAATTGGATGTGTGAAAACTCCATATTCACTCTCCGATCCTCATACATAATACACAATACAATACTTCACATTTGAAATAATCAACTTTTTTCAATTAAAAAAAAAACTTATATATATATATATATATATATGTATATGTATCTATATATAGATAGAGATCCCTAAATCGAGACCTAATTGCTCTGTTTCTTTATTTTCCAGGTATGTTCCTCTTCTTCGTGACCTAATTTCAGCTTCGTTTTGCACACACACACACACAATATATATATATATATATATATATATATATATATATTATATATATATTCTTTATTTTATATATATATATCAATATATGTCTGTAAATATATCCCCAAAATTGAGACCTAATTTCTTCGTTTCTCCTTTTTCAGATTCGTTTCATGACCTAATTTCAGGTTCGTTAATTTTGTACAGATATATATACTTACAGTGATATTTATATAATTTATATATGTATTATTGTCGTATTTGGTTCAATATAATCATTTTTGAGTGTTTGAATGATCTGTATTTGCCTTGTTTTTGTTTATAATGAGTGATTTGAGTGTTCTATTATTCAAAGAAATTATATATATACGTAGGTGGGTTTTTAACTAAGTGAATTATGTTGGTGTAGAAATAATGTCAGCTGCTCGTGAATTGTATAAATATCACTTAGTTAATTTGATATATATACCAGTGCTTGACATGAGCAGAAGTTTGCTAAGCTTCTGCTAGGGGAGGATATGTCTGGTTAGTCAAGTTTTCGTATAATTATTATTTTTGTTAAATTCCTTTCGGCGAACATTCTCGTGGTTGTTTTTATTTTTTGTAATTTTAATTGGGATTTGTTTGTTATTGGATGATTGAAGCATCTGTATTTGGGGAGCTTTGGAGGTTGGAACCATTAGCAACTCAAAAGAAGGCATATATATATATATATTATTTATATTTTACCGTAGATAGGCATATATATATATATATATATATATCGTTGTTTTTTTATGCAGAGCTTAATTTTACCGTAGATAGGATAACTATTAATAGACATGGGTCGGCGTTACTGTTAGAGGGAGCAAATGGCTTACGTGTTATGTATCTCTACGGACTTTCTTCATCAAAAGACAGTGCTCGCTATTTGCAGGTAAATGACTTATGGCTCTTGAACAACCAGAGCATATTGTTGTTCCTTTAGTTTAGTCCTTTGTGTTCTTGGAAATTGGGTAATAATTTGAGTTTTGTCAATTTAATTTCTAATACGTTGGAAGTAGTTTGTATAAATTAGGGTTATGTTGTGTCCAAGTTTGAGTCATTGGCCCGTTTGACCCGTTTGAGCCCGAATTACAAAATGGACAGTTCCAACATGTTTCAAATGTAAAAGCATATAGATCTGTATATTTTTGAGGTCTAAAGCCAAGGTTTGGTCGATTTCGGGAATTTAGAATTGTTTGAAGAAAAATGTCAAAAAGTCACTTTCATGCCTACTTCAAGGGCCTGTAAATTTACATGGGTCAGGTTTTGCTGTAAACTAACTGTTGCGTTGAAAAGTAGAGTTCAAGGGCTTCGAAATGGTATAGGATATGTCCAATTTTGCCTAACGAAAAGGGGTTAAAAAGCTGCCCCAAAACTGCTGCTAAGCTGCTGTAAAAACTGCAGAAACAGCACTGCAGAAACTGTCCAGCAGTTTTTTAACGGCTGTCAGGCCCCGTTAATGGCCGTCAGACCACTTCAGTCCTTTAATTGCTTTATATCTCAGCAATTGGCACTCTAACATGCTACTTATAACTGAATTGCAGGTTTTTGTAAAGTTGCTGCAACCTCCTATTGACGAGGCCGAGGCTATAGTAAAGATGCGATTTCCCGTACCTCGTTTAGTCACCACAGAGGCTTGGTATACAAGAGGTTCTGCTTGAGTATTAAAGTTATAAATTTGGGTGTTTCCAACTGTTAAGCTGTTACTTGTCTTGTGCAGTTTGTTTCACATCTAAATAACGTTATTTAGATGTGTAATGGTTAACTTTAGAATTGTAAATGAGTTTGTATTTGAATTAAACGCGTTGTTTTGATATATATATATATTAGAAATGCGTTATTTTGATATTTGTGTTTTTAATTTTGTATTATCAGGTTTTTAATTCTCATTTAATAGAAAATTAGGAACTGAAAAAAATTATTTAAAAAAAAAATAAAATAGGTTATGACACGCAAAAACGCACGTCATAAACCGAGGGTCATAAGTGCGCGTCACAGACGGATGACGCCCAAATGCGGGTCATGAAAATTTATGACTGGTCCTTCCTTGACGCGCTTTTGCGCGTCATCTGAGCCCTTTATGACGCGCATTGCGGGTCATAAATAGCTGTTTTTCTAGTTTAGTCAACATCATTTCGTTGAGGAGAACCTGCATAGTGTATTGGTTTATTATGCCATGTTCCTTTCAAAAGTTATGGAAAGAACCATGAGCTTGACCAATATCAGTATGTCTACCATAATACTTACCTCCTCTATCTGACCTCACAACTTTTATAGATTACGATCAAGTTGGTTTAAAACCAAAGGTTTAAGATCAATAAAAGTTTGTAAGGATTCAGATCAGATATAGGTGCATATAACGTGAATAATCGTTAATGAATGTAATAAATGATGTATGTCTTGTGATGGATGCGGGATAGGGGCCACTAATATCAAAGTAAATTATTTCCAACAAGTTGGAACTTCTAGTGGCTCCTTTCTTAATCCCTTTAGCCATTTCGCCTTTGAGGCATTAAATACATGTTTCAAAATCACTAAAGTCAAGAGAATGTAATATTCCATCCTTATGAGTCGTATCATGCGAACTCGTGAGATGTGGCTAAGATGTTTATGCCACAACATGGAAGAATTCTCTAATTATTTAGATGATTTTTGTCTTTGTTTGAGTTATGTCATCAATATTAGGAGACAACAAAGACTGTGACAAATTATGATCTAGTTCTAACTTAAACAACAATCCATTCAAGAAACTAGGACCAAGGAATTCATTATTATGAGTAATGGCAATCTCGTCGCAACCATGAATTATTACATAACCTTCAAGGTCTTAGACTAGAAAAATAGATACAAGGTTCCGAGAAATTCCCGGTACACATAAGGTATCTACTAGTCTAATACACTTTCGAGTGTTTATATGTAAATCATAAGTCTCCATGGTTTCGACATATAAGAGATCAACCCTTCCAACTCTAAGCTTTCTTTGGTCATTTGATAGCTTCTGAATTGTATGGAATCCTCGTATAGAGTTGATGACATGAACCATAGAACTAGAATCACTCACACATGTATTAATAGGTACATCAAACATAAAAGAATCAAATATTACAGGAGATAAGTTACCTTTCTTAGCTAGTTACTCCTTGATTTTAGGGCAATCTGGGCACAATCAGAGTTTGCAGTTAGGATTGCTCGTCAAGGACTTAAAGCTAGAGGCAGCAGCACCATGATTATCCTTTTGAACTTAACTTGCAGTCTTATTACTGTTATTATCCTTCCTCTTAATGGAATTAGCAGTAGTAGTAAGGTGAATGATAAAACCATGTACATTAGTGCGAAGCCCCCAAACATTACAGGGGTCCGGGGCAGCGCCCCCTGGAAGCGGGGTCCAAGGGGCGGCAGCTCCTGGCTGGGATCGAGCTAATATTTTCACCCTTAAAGTCCTATGGCAAAAATGTCTTAGAAAAATTATTTTTTTTGAAAAATGAGAGACAAATTTAGCCACAAAATTATATGGTAAAATAGTAAGCACGAACTCATTCATCAGCCAAGATCATCTTCAGTATAACAAGAACTTAAGTAATAACTCGTGATAAAGTAAGCACGAAGTTAGGTAATAGTTCGTGACAATGTAAGCACGAAGACATCAATAAGTCGTGATGACATAGACACGAAGACATCAGTAAGTCGTGAACTCGTAAGCACGAAAATATCATAAAGTCGTGATGATTGTAAGTCCCAACTCAATAGATGGCACTACCTGAAGACACCTCAATGTCGATGGTGGAGTTACTTTGCAATATAAGCCCTGAACTGAGACGACCAGTTACAGAGAGTATATACCAAGTTCTAGATAGATTACTTATTTAAGTGACAATAAGTAAAGAACAATGCAATAATACAAATAACTTGTAAAGTAAATTGGTGAGACAATATGTAATTTTCAAGTGTAATTTATTTATTAACTTTAAATAAATTACAAGGTTGTTGCGGAACCAAGATAATACAAGAATGTAAATATCCTAACAACCTATGAACTACAATTGATCTACACTCGGAATTTCTCTAAACAATCGAAACACTTAAAGTTGTGAAATGTTTCTTTTTACGATTGAGAGAATATTGCACAAGTTCACCAAGAATATTGCAGGTATGCAAAGTGTGAAGTGTTTTCACTATGTGATTTCACTTGTTATTCTTGTTGTGCAATGACTTGTATTTATAGGCAAAGTTAACATTGGGATGTTAACTTTGGCCGTACAAAAGTGGTTGAGAGCATTTAAGGAATAGCATTTAATTCCTTAAAATGCAGTGTAAAGTTGCAGCATAAAGCAACTTTATTCAACCAGCTTTATGTACCTTTTATTACTTAAATAATAAGATGAATCTTATTATCCGGGTAAAAGCACATAAAGCATAAAAGTCAATTCCTCGTAATCAGTGTAAAGCTTTGTAAGAGCTTTCCACTGATGGTCTCCAGTTTGTAACTGACTAGAATGTCAACTGGGCTTCGCTGCCATTGTCATTCTCTATCTTCCACTTGTTGTCTTCGACTTCAACTGGAAGGATTCTTCAACTGGTCAGTTCTCAACTGGAGGAAGTCTTCAGTTGCGTTGACTGTACGGTGCAACTGGACTTCAATATATTTCTGGACAAATCTTCTGGGTCTCCAGTTTCACTGGGTCTCCAGGTGCAACTGGAGACTGGCCAGTTTACCAGTAAACTGGTCCTAACAAATTCCCCCTATTTGTCTAGAAATATTGGCAAGTCTTTTTCAGTCCTTGTATCTGTACAAGTGTGAACTGGAGAAACTTGTTCGATTAAATCTATCTAAGTTTTCCAAGGCATTTTTATAGATCAATAAATGCCTTGGGTTTTTTCTTTTAAGTTTGTTAGATCTAATCTATTATCTACCTTGTGGTTACAAACTGGTAACTTCATTTATACAAGGAAATGAAATTTATACAAGTTACAGAATGTAAATAAAATACAAGTAGATAACTGAAAAGAGAACTTAATGAGATGGCCCTTCGCCAGTTCTTCTTCTCTTGGTCACTGAAGAGATAGGCTGAGAGTCTTCAGGATCAATATTCAACTTTAGCTCCAGATTTTCTTTGTGTTGAATCTTGCCCCTTAAAAAGTTCACCCATGCTTTCTCAAACCTATTCTTTTGTGCCTTTGCATCCAAAACATTCACCATTTCAACCCATTCACTGAACCCATACTGCATTGCACCAGGATTG
Organism: Erigeron breviscapus; assembly: GCA_034093135.1. Classification (NCBI taxonomy): domain Eukaryota; kingdom Viridiplantae; phylum Streptophyta; class Magnoliopsida; order Asterales; family Asteraceae; genus Erigeron; species Erigeron breviscapus. Next base: position 98,240,510 of record CM067175.1, read on the forward strand.
TCAGTTTTAACCAGTGGCCCTCTGGTATAACTAACTTCAACTTGAAAGTGCTTGGTGCCTGGCTTAATTGTTACATTTACATCATTGATAGTCCCACTATGTCTTCTGGTTGCCATGATCTGGGAGTAATAGCTTCTTGCTTCAGATTCATTTGTTATTTTAATACTCCCAGCTCCAGCAGCCAGTACAGCAGACTTGATGTCATTATTTGATACCTCGCCAGTTGGTTCAACAAACGTGCTAAGGTCAGCATCTCTGGTCAGTGGTCTTCTTGGTTGAGAGATCCTTCTTGGTGGATTCAAAACCCTTTTCACAACCTTCTTAACATGTTCAATTCTTTTTAGAATCCCACTGGCCCTGTTCTCCTTCGCCTTCTCCACTGATATGTTCAAATTTCTGGCATCAAATTCAGCTTCATCCTCAGGATAGTGTCTGTCCAGTTCAACATCAAGCATTTCTTTCAACTGGTCAACTATCCTGGGATCATTCTTAATTCTGGCATACTCCTCCTTAGTGATTCCCAAAAGATGAGCATCACTCATATCAAGCAACTTAATCTGTGCAAGATGTGCTCTGGCTTCAGCTTGGTTTCTTTGTTTCATCTTCTTTCTTTCTTTAATATCATTCCCAAGTCTAGCCAATCTTCTACTATCACTATCTGAAACTGGAGGAAGTACATCAGCATTGCCAGTTTCTAACATTGGTACATCAGTGGCCGGCTGGGCAGATACATCAGATGCCAAACCTTTGCCCTTATCAACAACATTCCCCCTATCACCTACATCACCAGTTTCAACAACTCTTTGCTCACCAGCTTCAGTACTGGCAGCCACAATCAATTCTCTTCCAGGTGCAACTGGTGCAAGGACTGCACTTCTTTCCCCCTTGGCAGCATCTAGACCTGCCCTAATAGCTTCCCATTCAGAAGGGTGAGATGGTAACCGGTCAAGAGGCTGCCATGTTTGCATGTCCTTGCACTCCTTGAAAATTCCACACATCATCCTGAAAGACCTCCACAGATGGTTGGTCTCCTTTGACTGGGTCAAAACATTTGCTGTAACCTGTTCTTGACCAGTTTTCAATTCATTTAAAATCTTGGAATCTTCATCCAGACCAGAAACCACCTTGTCTTTTACCTCTTCATCCTTCTTCTTCAGACTTTCCACTTCAGTTGTCAGTTTATCCAAAGACTGAGCATGAAGTGATACCTGGGTGTTTAAATTGTCAATGCTGCCTCTCAACTGGTTGATCTCACTAGTGAGTGGGGCCAGATCAACCTGAGGAGTGGCCAGTTTGGTGATCTCAGACATCACCCTTTCAATTAATTGTTGTTCTCTAGCACCCAGCGTATCCTCTATCTTCTGACCAACTGAAGTCATTAACTTGCTCTCCAAGTTCAGCCACATTCAACCCAGGCTTGTCAACCAATTCCTTTACCTGTTTTTCAATCTCCCTTAAATCAACTTCCGAAGTTCTGACAGTGTTGCTCAGCAAGTTGGAGATTGAGGTTGTGACCTTGGACTGAGTGAGGTCAAAGGCTTCTTTCAAAGATGTTGCCAGATTATTGCAGCCAGTGACCAACTCATTTAGCTTGTTGAACACCAAGTCTTCATTTGATGAAAACTTGTTAATCCCCAGATCAACCACTTTAATGTTGGTCAAGTGATCCTTGTGGTATCTGGAGAAAGACTTGGTGTTTTTGTCAATTGTCTTTTGAATATCCTCCACCCTGGTTAGAAGGTTTTGGATATCGGCTTGAATAGAGACAACTTGACTGTCCAGTGACGAAGGAGAAGGTGTCACTGGACCAGCAGCAGTTACAACTGGAGCAACTGGAGGAGGCAACCTTAGAGAAGTCTCCCCAGTTGTCATACCAGCAGTTGAAGAAATAGTAGGAGTGGTGGTAGAAGAAAGGACTGAAATAACAATGTGTTGTTCAGGCTGAGAATGCTCAGGTGTGAACAACGGCGGCGGTGGTGGGGGCATTTCTCGAAGGAGTGAGAATTGCCCAGTTGGTGATGGTGCCACACGTCTGTTTCCAGACATATAGTTATAAGTGGGGAATGGAATATCTGTAGGCTCATTTTCTTGGAGTGGTGAAAGTGAAATTGATGCATCTGGAAGCAAGACTGGAGATGAAGGGTTTTGATCTGGTACAGCAGAATCAAAAATCTCCAAGTCTGAAGCAGTAGTACCTTCAGAATCCGAAGATTCTATAAGGATTTCCTCGTCATTAACATTCATGTCCAGATCCATGAATGTAACTGAGGGCTGACCAGAAGGGTCAGTCTCCAGATGACCTTCCCCAGTTTCCTGGTTGGGTGCATCTGTTGGAGGATCAGATACCGAGGTATCTTCACCAGGAATAGAGGTTATTGGGGTTGCTTCAGTTATGGTTGCTCTATCCTCAACCACAACATTAGACGAACTGGAGGGTCCCTCATTATTTTGAGGCCCGCCCAATTGTCTTTCTGACTCACCGTCAATTGGTGCATCAGTTTTAGCGAATGCCAGTTGCATTCGTTCTGGAATCTCGACCTCTCCAGCTTCAGATACCAGAGAGTCTAAATTCCTCAACAAATCTGGCACAGTGTGAGGTGAATCTGTGCTAAAGTATGCATCACTGCCCAAAATTTGTTGAAAACAGAGAGAGAGAAACCTTGAGAAGGGGATACAAACTCCCTGGTGCCCTTCAGTTTTTGTACTAGGCTTCTCAACAAGATATCGGCAAAGTCTACTCTCAATCCATTCCACAAGCAGTATGCCATCTCTGCTTGTGAGGAGTTAATCTGGTCAAGACCACCAGAACTCCCACCCATACACCCATACTCTCCACCAGGTGGATGAAAAAGTACCTCCATGAAGGTGTAAGACCCTTCATGGTCATCGCACCTTTCGTCTTCAACACCCCTTTATCCAAGCACTCCTTATGTCCTATTTCAAGGAGGACTTGACGAAAATTTATGTTTGGGGGTAAGACAACTGGAGATTCACCCTCTCTCCAGTAGTTGAGGTGTAAGGCATCCCTCAACACATCAGCGGACAAGGTACACTGGATTGTTCCACCTTTTAATGAAAAAGTGATGGAGGAACAATCTGAAGAAAAGAGTGGCAGTGTACCAAAACTCACACAAGTAGTCGTGAAACATCTTGCGTGGGTTTAGAGAGAATGAGGGTCCTATTGGAGAATCCTTCAAAAAAAATTGGATTCTACCAATAAGGGTATTGGACCCTTGAGATCTTGTAAGCTTGCCATCGGATTATTTGGATTGAGTTTGATGACCGAAGCATTACTAGGAGCACCAGATGCCGGTTTGACATCTGGTGAAGGAGCATATGGAACATTTAAGAGATTTACATCTCTTGAACGAGATGATTTAGGAGCCATTGGAAAATGAAATTGAAATTTAGGAATTAGGGTTCTTGATTTATGAAGCAGAGAGAGAAATGAAGCAAGATGATTGGGAAGTAAATGAAAGAATGTAAAGGGAAGTAAATGTGATCGGAGTAAATAAGGGTATTTATAAGGAATTCAAGATCCCAATGAAATACCAAAAATTATATTTTATTAACAAAATCAATTTTGTAGATATTTTAACAAAATAAGTTTGAATTTTGAAATAAAATCATAATTTGCCATGTCAACATTAAATGCTACCATGTCAGCATTAAATGCTACGACGGCTTATCTTACCCACGCGCCCACTCACTTTTTATGTTCCCAATACAAACAGTTGTTATTTACCAAAATGACTTTAAACACGTCAGATGATGATACCAAGTGGTTTAAAACACTCGAGTACCATCACGTGTCACAAATATTGACCAAGTATTTCTAACGTTATAAAAAATTAAGACAAGACTGAATCTGGTCACTGGAGGATTAGTCCAGCGCCAGTTTCCAACTGGAGAGTTCTCCAGTTGCCATTTTCAAACAAAAACGAATTTTAGTCAGAAAATTATTTTTGAGTCTTTCCCCCTAAAATGATGATCCAGAAATCGATTAGTGCCAGGATAGTATCACAAAGGCGTTCGATAGCCTGGCGAGCAAAGATTACCTGGACCTACTCAACTGGAGAACTTCATCAGTGTCACTGACGCGTTCAATAACAAAGAAATCTCCAGTTTTAAGGATTTAACATTCCCAGTTCGCTGATGAGATGTTTAAAGGTTTTCTCATCGAGAGGTTTTGTAAAAACATCAGCTAACTGTTTGTCAGTGGGATGAAATGAATTTCAATGTCTCCTTTCATAACATGATCACGAATAAAATGATACCTGATGTCAATATGCTTTGTTTTGGAGTGCATCACTGGGTTGTGAGATATAGCAATTGCACTGGTGTTGTCACAAAAGATTGGGGTCCTTGTATACTTTTGACCATAATCTAGTAACTGGTTCTTGATCCAGAGAATCTGGGCACAGCAACTGGCCGCAGAAATGTACTCTGCCTCAGCAGTGGACATAGAGACTGAAGTCTGCTTCTTGTGGTCCAACTTACCAGTTTTCCTCCAAGGAAATGACAACCACCAGTTGTTGATTTTCTATCGATCTTACAGCCTGCATGATCTGAATCTGAATAACCCATTAGATCTAATCCAGAGCCTTTGGGGTACCAAAGACCAAGATTAGGACACCCTTTCAGGTATCTAAAGATACGCTTAACAGCGTGCAAATGTGATTCTTTAGGGTTATCCTGAAACCTGGCACATAGACATGTTGCAAACATTATATCTGGTCGACTGGCAGTTAAATACATCAGTGAACCAACCATACCACGATAGTCAGTTATGTTCACTGGTTTGCCAGTTGGGTCAGAGTCCAAATTTAATGGTGCTGCAATAGGTGTGTTTTTCGATGGGATTGAATCATATTTGTATTTTCTTAACAAATCTCTGACATATTTTCCTTGGTTTATGAAAATTCCATTTTCAGTTTGCTTAATCTGAAGACCTAAGAAAAATGTTAATTCACCCATTAAACTCATCTCATAATCAGATGACATGATTTTAGAAAACTTTTTACACATTGCATCATCAGTTGAACCAAATATAATGTCATCAACATAAATTTGTTCCAATAAGATATTACCTTTTTCTTTCAAGATAAATAAGGTATTATCTATTGCACCTCTTTGAAAGCCATTTTAAGAAGATGTTTAGTTAAAGTATCATACCAGGCTCTTGGGGCTTGTCTTAGACCATACAAAGCTTTGTTCAGTCTATAGACCCAATGAGGATGCTTCTCATCGATGAAACCTGGAGTCTGCTTACATAAACTTCTTCTTCCAATGTTCCATTAAGGAACGCACTTTTGACATCCATCTGGAAGACTTTAACTGCAGATGGGCTGCATAAGCCAGAAATATTCTGATGGCTTCAAGTCTTGCAACTGGAGCAAAAGTTTCATCAAAGTCAACGCTCTCTGCTTGACAATAACCCTGGGCAACTAATCTGGCCTTGTTTCTTACAACATGGCCATCTTCATCCATCTTGTTTTGGTAGACCCATCTTGTACCAATAGGTTCTTTCTTTAACCCTGGTGGACAAGGACAAGCTCCCAAACATTGTTCCTTTCAAACTGGACGAGCTCTTCTTGCATAGCTTCCACCCAGCTTGGGTCTGCCATAGCCTCGTCAATCTTCTTTGGTTCAATAAGAGATAAGAAGGTGACATTTAAGCATTGCTCACTGGTGGCTCTTCTAGTCTGAACCCCACTATTTGGATCTCCCACAATTTGTTCAATTGGATGTGCTCGAGTCCATCTAGTGTATTGACTAGGCTGGTGTAAAACAATATCAGTGCAAGTCACCTGGCGATCTTCTTCAGTTGCAGTAGCTTCTGGAGGAGGATCGGTCCAAACTACTTCTACATCCTCATCAGAGTCAATGAGGTCACGATTTGCATCATGAAATTCTTCATTCAAAGGCATTTCTTGAAGAACTGGAGAAGTTGGAGTTTGAACTGGTGCTGATATTGGAGTGGCACGTACATCAGATCCAATCACCAATTCTTGTGGTAAGTTGAAATTGATGGAGGGATAGAATGATGTGTCACTGGTGCTGTTCTTCTTCTTAACTGGTTCCAATTTGTTGTAACTGGAAACATCTTTTGGTGAAACAACTGACTGATGAACTTGGTCAGTTTCGCCAAAATTTATTGGAATGACTGGAGAAATATCAAGGCTTGGTCTCTTGTTGATTGCTTCAGTTGATTCGTCGATTGTGACATGAATTGTCTCATGAACCTTTTGGAGTCTATAATTATAAACTCTAAAGGCCTTTCGAATATCTGAATAACCTAAAAAATACCCCTTCATCAGCTTTTGCATCAAACTTTCCAAGCTGACTGGAATCGTTTAAAATATAAACTGGACAACCAAATACATGAAAGTATCCAATATTTGGTTTACGACTCCTGAGTACTTCATAGGCAGTCTTCTTATGTCTCTTGATGTAGACTGACCGGTTTTGGGTGTGACAAGCAGTTGCAACTGCTTCAGCCCAAAAACTGGTGGGAAGAACTGATTCAGATAGCATACTTCTGGCTGCTTTTATCAGTGTGCGATTCTTTCTTTCCACAACTCCATTCTGCTCTGGAGAGTGTGCTGATGAGAAGTTTTGAGAGATGCCAGTGTCATTGCAAAATGTTTCAAGTACCTTATTTCGAAATTCAGTGACCATTATCACTTCGCAACTGACAGACTTTTCGAGTATACTTGAGTTCAATTCTCTTGATGAGAGAGATGATTTCAGCAGGTGCATCACTTTTGGATCTGAGGAATACCACCCAGCAGTATCTGGTGAATTCATCAACAACAACTAGAGTGTACTTCTTTCCAGCTCTAGTTTGAACATTCACTGGACCAAAGAGATCCATATGTAGCATGTGAAGAGGTTCAGTGATGCTAAAGTTTTGCCTAGTTTTGAAACTGGCCCTTTTCTGCTTGCCCATCTCACACCCTGGACATGGCTTTTCTTTATTAAAAGAAATCTGTGGTATCCCATCAACCAGTTGTTTGCGAGACAACTTGTTAATACTTTTGAAATTAAGATGGGATAATCTTTTATGCCATAGCCAGTTGGTGTCCTCATCAGCTTTGGTATAGAAGCACTGCTCTTTTGGAGCTGGTTCCATATCCATGATGTACACATTACCTTTTCTTGGTGCAACCATCACCACTTTCCACTCCTTGTTAAATATGGTGCCTTGAGCAATATCGAACAAAACTCTGAAGCCATCATCACAAAGTTGGCTGACACTGATCAGGTTGTATTTCAAACCATTCAAAATGCAACTCTTTTGAATTCGACTTGTCCATTATTGAGCACACCATATCCTCAGTCTTTCCAGATTGATCATTACCAAACGTCACTGTCGGTCCATCTTGGACAGTGAACTCTTCAAGCAGGGGCTTACATCCGGTCATAGTCCGGCCAGCAGCGCTGTCAAGATACCAGATATTCTTCTTTCGATCGCCCTGCACACCCACAAAAATCATCAGTTATTTTTGTGAACCCATCTTTTCTTGATGGGTTCATGGACTTCTCTACAGAAGTCACAGTTGATTGTTGTGGTTTTGAACTGGAGGCTACATCTGGAGCATTTTCACAAGCTCCAGGTGCAGGAGTAAAAACGATTGGTACTTGATACTTGCTCCCTTATTTTTACCAGATTTAGTTCCAGATGGAACATTCTTTTGTTTAGATTTTGAAAGGGGGGGTTTAATATTTTGTTTAAAAACTGGAGGTGATGAACCTCCTTCCAGATTTTCAATCCGGGCAGTACAACTCTGAACCTGTCGAGACAAAAGTTGGAGTTGACTTTCCAGTTAACCAAAATATTATTTTCATCAGGCAACTGAACCTTGGACCTTGGTTCAGTGGGAGTTTTAGTCTGTCGGGTCTTGGGCTCCTTAGACTTTATGAGGTAAAGGCTTGTTACCAGTGGCCTTTTTGACTGGAGCTTTAGCCTGTTTGGCTCCAGTTTTAACCTCAATGGGGGGTGGTCTCAATGGGTTCAGTTTCAACAGCTTCAGGTTGATCATAAGAAGTTTCAACCCTGAGAGCTGGAGGCAATGCATGAAGATCTGGTATGAGAGCTGCTATCTCCAGATCTCCAGATTTCCATGCATTCTTCTGGGCATCGATAGTTCTAGAAAATGCATCATAGTTCTTACAGATGCTTTTACCCATGACTTGATAATCTTTTGTTCTTTTTCAAGATCAGAAAATAATTTTTGATTATCAAGTTCCAAAGCCTCAATTTTTAAAACTGACTCCTTGAGAGCCAACTGGACACTTTGTAAATCATTCAGTTGTGGTTTAACATTGTTCAGTTCAATTAAGATAGTGTCAAGATATCTTTCACTATCTGCTCTAACAGTTTCCACAAAAGCTAAATCACCACTTAATGATTCAGCCAGGTCTAGTTTCAGTTCTGGGTCAACTTGGTTGTCATAATCACATACCTTTTTCAAGATGATGTCCACCCATCTTCCAGTGATGCTGTTGATCTTCCAAGGCCATGAAACACATGTCCCTTTCCTCTTCTTCATCAGCTGATGAGTCATTAGAGTACTCCCATTTTCCCTCAGTTTGTGCCATTAAGCACTGATCCTTTTCTTTTTTCCATGGACAGGAGGGCAATCTGGGCCTTAAGCTTCTTATATTTAGCTTTGTAGCTATCATCAGGCCGATTGAAATTAGGGACAGGGGGGCCAGTTTGGTTGTTCATCTGACTAGATCTGCATTCCTTCATAAAGTGACCTTTCTTACCGCATTTATAGCAAGTAAGATTGGTTTTATCCAGAGAGCTGGAGCTGGAAGCATTGTTTGGGCCATTAAATCTTTTAGATTTATGCTTAAACCTGTTAAAGGTTTTAGCAATCATGGCTACCAGATCATCATCGTCAGTTTAATCACAACCATCACTGATTTCAGTGGTCAGGCCAGAGTTCAAGAAACTGTTTAACATCTCCTTCATTGAGTGTGCCTAGACACTCTCTGCAGACATTAAGGCAGCACAAGGTCGCTCAGGTACACTAGCAACCTTGGAACTCTGGGCATGGTTCATGGCATCCTGCTCAGCCACCAGTCTTGCAGCATTATTATCTTCAGTGAATCTGAAGGCTCAATAGAGCGATGCAAGAGTATGAGTGTGCAAGGTTTTACCTTGTCTCAAGACAAGAACCATGTTTTCCCATTTGGAAGGAAGAATATCACAAAACTTCTCAAGAAGAATATCCTTATCCTTCTCTACACCCAAGCCTCTCAACTGATTAATGAGGCTAGAAAATCTGGTGTAAGTACCAGTTAGACTTTCATTGGGCAAGGCAAAGAAGGATTCATACTTCTTGTTCAAGGCAACTTTCTGGTGACAATAGTGTAATCACCTCCTTCAAAATGAATAACTAATTCATCCCACATAGACTTGGCACTGGGAAACAACACAAGTGTTGGAATTAGATCTTCAGGAACAGCTCCAAGGATCATGTTCTTGAGTCTGGTGTCCAGATCTACAAGTCTACGATCCTCATCAGACCAGTGGTCTTCGAGCTTTTCTCTTGAACCTCTTCTTCCAGTTGGATCTAGAAGAGGACTTACCCCAAGAGACATGGGTATATATGGTCCATCCTTAAGGATTTTCAACATATACCTTTCTATCCCACCAAAATGCAACAGCATTCTAGCCTTCCATGTACCAAAAGTCTCACTGTTTCCATCAAATTTTGGAACAGGAGTGTTAGAATAATGTACATGGACGTGATTTGGGGCAGTAGGAGGAGGAGGGTTTGTATTAACATTTTGAAAGGTGTATTAGTATTCAAAGGGTTTTCACCTTGACCAGAACCATCTCCACCTTCAGTAGTGTTCATCTTAACAGATCTAGGCAAGTTTATTAGCCTTCTGCTCTGATACCACTTGTAAGTCCAACTCAATAGATGGCACTACCTGAAGACACCTCTATGTCGATGGTGGAGTTACTTTGCAATATAAGCACTGAACTGGAGACGACCAGTTACAGAGAGTATATACCAAGTTCTAGATAGATTACTTATTTAAGTGACAATAAGTAAAGAACAATGCAATAATACAAATAACTTGTAAAGTAAATTGGTGAGACAATATGTAATTTTCAAGTGTAATTTATTTATTAACTTTTAAATAAATTACAAGGTTGTTGCGGAAACAAGATAATACAAGAATGTAAATATCCTAACAACCTATGAAATACAATTGATCTACACTCGGAATTCTCTAAACAATCGAAACACTTAAAGTTGTGAAATGTTCCTTTTTACGATTGAGAGAATATTGCACAAGTTCACCAAGAATATTGCAGGTATGCAAAGTGTGAAGTGTTTTCACTATGTGATTTCACTTGTTATTCTTGTTGTGCAATGACTTGTATTTATAGGCAAAGTTAACATTGGGATGTTAACTTTAGCCGTACAAATGTGGTTGGAGCATTTAAGGAATAGCATTTAATTCCTTAAAATGCAGTGTAAAGTTGCAGCATAAAGCAACTTTATTCAACCAGCTTTATGTACCTTTTATTACTAAAATAATAAGATGAATCTTATTATCCGGGTAAAAGCACATAAAGCATAAAAGTCAATTCCTCGTAATCAGTGTAAAGCTTTGTAAGAGCTTTCCACTGATGGTCTCCAGTTTGTAACTGACTAGAATGTCAACTGGGCTTCGCTGCCATTGTCATTCTCTATTTCCACTTGTTGTCTTCGACTTCAACTGGAATGATTCTTCAACTGGTCAGTTCTCAACTGAAGGAAGTCTTCAGTTGCGTTTAACTGTACGATGCAACTGGACTTCAATATATTTCTGGACAAATCTTCTGGGTCTCCAGTTTCACTGGGTCTCCAGGTGCAACTGGAGACTGGCCAGTTTACCAGTAAACTGGTCGTCATGATGTCAGCACGAAGGTGTCATTAACTCGTGATGACGTAAGCACGAGTTTTCGGTTATTCGTGTATGAAATTAAGCTGAAGTTCGCAGTGATTTAAGCGCGAAGATGACCTAAGCGCGAATATACGCAGAAATCATGATGACGTTAGCACGAAGATGACGTCAGTCGCGAAGTGGGCTTTAGTCCGTGATGACGTCAGCACGAACTCGTGATGACGTCAGCACGAATTTCTTATTCTGCAGATTTTAATTTCGCGAAATTCATCAAATTCGAACCAAATCATGATTGATCGTTTATAACACGGCTCTGATACCACATGTTGGAATAAACATGATTCGATTCGAGTGATAAAACATCTCAGATCGTCCTGTGGAACCTGTAAGAGCATTAAGCATATTGCTATTGATTTCGGGTTCTCATAACAAGATGATTGAGTAATAATGGGATGAATTCGGTTGGAGTTATGCACGAATTAGATGAGGAAGACACACGAAATTAGTGAGGGTATTATGGTGTGATTATGTGATTTTCCATTAACATTAAATTAGGGTTAATGTCTCTCTATTTATAATGAGAGTATTTACACATTCAACCCCTCTGGTGTTTAATGTGTGTAACATTAGTCCTCATAGTTTCAATCATCTAATGGGAAACCCTATAGTATGTCTTTAAGAGTAAATACGCCCATTATATTTACTAGACATAGGGATTTCAGTTATCGTCAATTATCATATCATGAATGATAGATGATCAGTGACGGTCACACTAACGTGGTTCCAACAATGCACTCGCGGTCACGCCAAATATGATCGTCCACGCCCATAGACAATCACGATGGTGTTGTGACCCTTCTTAATGTATATCAAAGGAATATGAACATAAAAGAGGTAAATCATGTACTAATTTTTTTCATCGTTTGATAAAACATGAATATGGAACTTTGAAGTATTGAACCGATGACCTAAAAATAGACAAAAGGTGATATGGGGCTGGGCGGCTGGCTATGATGATATTGGGCTGGGCCATTCAGAGAGCTTAAACACATGGGGCTGGGCCATTCAAAACATGTATTATGTATCTTATAAGATTGTTGATAAAACAAAAGGCGTTCGTTGTGGTTGTACGTTGTGGTCCTTGTGGAGTGGTTCAAAGTTCAAAGTTGAGTTCTAATGAAACATAGAATTACTCGAACACATATATATATATCTTCAAATATATAACACCAAGTTGTTTGCTAAAAGTGTCTATTAAAATAGCGTTGAAGTTGTGAATGAAAACCAAATTTCACTTTCCTATTAAGCATAGGTTCAACAGTATTGTAGGACTAAGCGATTCCTTTAGGCCCCAAAAATCTAGGGCTTCAATATTTTGTATACTAGACTTAAGTTTGGATTTTGACTTAAGTACCATTATATAATTTGCATTGCATTAACATCTTGTTGGTTTTTACATCAACATTAATATCTTTTTAGTACTAGTAGTACAACAACATAAATCGAACTACCTTTTTATTACTAGTACTTTAATTTATATGCTAATGAACTAAGCCCCTAAAATCGATCCCGCTTAAGGCTTCCAAAAACCTTAAGCCGACACTGCAATTAAGAATAGTTGCGAGGTTTTCCTGGTGATATCCTCTGCTTATTGTGTATCTCATATTCATATATAATCTACATAAAAAATATAAAAATGTACCTAATAAATAT
>CM067175.1:98254139-98298334 GCA_034093135.1 Erigeron breviscapus
GGTGAGGGGACTTCTGGGCAGAGGAAAAGAAAATTGAAACGAGTTATGTTTGAACACGATGTTGTAACACCTGCACCTGTTTCTTCACCTATTTCTCAACCTACACCATCAACACAATCTACACCAACCGTTCACTTTTTGCAATCTTCACCTTCACAATCTACACCTTTACCATCCGTGGTTTCACCAAACCCACCAAATTTTACACCACCTCGTTCATCACTTCTTAATCCAACACCTTGCTTCAGCACTACCTAATGAACCAACTCCACCACCAGGGAGAAGACTTAAAATGGCTGCTCGTAGGTCACCAAAGAAATCAAAGAAGAAGAAATCCAAACGAAAGCATACATCTGCTGGATCTGAACATATTGGTGCCTCGACAGAGTTGGATGCTGAACAAGTAACTCAAGGAATTCATAATGTTGTATCTGAGTTGGAAACTGAGCATGTTAGCACTGGAGATGATGTTGTGCAGGAGGAACAAGGCGGATTTGAGGGAGGAGTTGAAAATACCAGAGAGGATGTGCGGTCCGGGTTAGGACAAGGGCATAAAGAAAACGTTGGCCCTCTATTAGTTCAAACCAATGTGTCTAGCCGGGTTGTTTACCTCTTCCAGTTGCAGAAGATGCGTACTTACAGGTTAGACTATAACAAAATGTTATTAGTATGGTTTTTGATAATGATTCTTACATCCTTGCATGTTAAACTACATTTTGGTCAGTATTTATATTGGAAGCATTGTGTTCAAAATTGTAACGCTTTGTTTACCGAGGCATATGTCCTGGGGTTTTAGCTTTCTGTTATGTATATAATCCATCCTATGTCTGTAATTAAGAGTCTTTGTTGTGATCAATACTTGAGTGGTCTTTCCTCATTTATGCAAAAAAATGTTCAAATTAAAAGAAAAAATAGAGAGCGAAGGAAGTATTTAGTAATGCCCTCTCAGTTTTTCTAAGCCTTCATAAAGAAATCTGACTGTTCCTTTCGAGTGCCCATGAAAATTGAATATGTCATTTCAGAAAATCTTTAATTTAAAATCACATGGCTTTTGATATCATGGTTGACGGGTATTTTAGACATCTGACCGATAGGCGGGACATTTATTCGAAAGCCATGTTTTAGGTCAAACATGATAGATGGTACCATTTATGCATAACCAATATATTAAACACAATGATGGAAGAACCTCAAAGTAGGGATGGATGCATGTATTTGCTTATATTCATAGTGAAGCTTATGACGTGGATATTATTGTACTTTCATAATTGCTATTTACTACTCAGCATGCTGCCATGTTATGGTCTATGCCGACTTTCGTAAGTGACTTATGTTTGATTTTGGATATTGGTTGCAGTACAAGGGGAAAGATGAGTCTGTGGATGTGGTTACCGATGATGGTGGGGATACCGATGATGATGATGATGATGATGATCTCAATGAGGCCGATGATGATGAGATGCTGGATGTAGATATCGTTTGACTCTTTATTCGCTAGGAGAATGCATATTCCATCTTGGAGCATATATATGAGCTTCAATTTTTTTGTTTTGATGTTTCAATGCCTGTAAAAAAGTTCCAAGGCTTACACACTATTAGGTTATTGATCATTGATCTCTCTCCTGGAACCTGGCTCCTAGCCAGTCTTTTGTAACATGATATCTTGCTTGGCATGGAACTACTTTCTTTTAATTCAACGGGGCTTAAGAACGATAACAGGGTCACATATCTATATGGTCGGTTTGATCACTTCAAACTGCTAAAACTATATTTCCACAGTTACAGATAATAATAGTCGATATGAAAACATGCAAACAAGAATTTGAAAGAACTCCAGAAAAAATAAAATAGAAACAAATCCAGAAAAAATATATGGCACTAGGAAACAAACCAATAAAACAGAAATGCACAAAATATGCGTCATTTTGAATTCGAGAATTCTAAAAGTGAAAAGAAAAAAATGAAGTCATCAATAAATTCAAATTCAAATAATACATCAATAAAACTCAGTATAAAATTGTGTCCATTTACTTATTCGAAGAGGTTATTAAAAATAGATTATACGTTTTAAATAATTAGAATCAGATAATCAGCTGTAACAAAACGTGCTGCTAAAAGATAATGTTTGGATTTGATTATGTTGTTTGATATCATAATAATCAAATAATTAGCTCTTCAAGTGTTTGGCAAAAATATTTTTATTAAAGGTAAACAAGTAAAATGACAAAAAAAAAAAAAAAAAGACATTAATCAGATGGCTATTATGATTCACTCTCTAGCCGTATCCGTTTGTGCTTATATTCTCAACTCATTAAACGGACATTAATTCAATATTATGGAGTATTTAAAGATTATAAAACCTATAAATGATTATGACAGAGTAATACAATAGTCCCATTTTTATTTTTATTTTGTTAGCTTTGGATACATAAATAAGTTACGGATAGTATAAAACAAGTGTTGTATTCATTACCTTCGTTGATTTTTTTCTTTATAATATTTGTTTATTAATTGAATAGCAGAACAAGGATGAGACCCTCTTCACTGAATTAGTTGATAAAAGTGTATATGGTAGACAGTGACTTTATAAGGGTATTAGGGTAAAATTAATGGTTGGGAAACAAATATTAAAAGTGGCGTTTTCCTGCAGTAAGAGGGATCTACTTTTGGATTATTCCGTTTTCATCCCTTCTAAACGTAAAAAATCAGTTTTCATTAATATTTCACCAAACACTCAAAATTGATTTTTTGTGATTTCAAACCACAATAATCAATAAATCCTATTAAAAAATCAATCCCAAACACCCGAAAACGAATCAAGGGGCCTGATTATCGAGTCAACCCGGTTCAACAAAAATCCGACGAGATTCCAAAAATGAACCAAACCCAAAAACCGGGTGTTTTGAATGATTTAATCGGCCGGGCTGACCCGAAACTCAAAAATCATTCGTGCAATTAACTCAACGTATGACATGAGTGAGGATAGAAAAATAGTTTAGAGGACTATATCTGTCATTAGCTTACCCTTTTCCTGATACACTTTCCTACCCCGCCGGAAAATTTGAATCCATCGACGGCAGTTGTCTTTATTCTTCTACCGGAAGTATCCATCCGGTAACCTCAGGTAGGTTCATCTTTCTTGAAATAAAATCATGTAGTTTAATATTTAGGTAAAAAGGATTACTTTACCCTTTTGACATAATTTAAGATGGTTATTTCAATTAAAAGTATCCATACATGATTACTTTAATTGAATTTGCACTCTGTATTTAGATATTGCTTCCCTTTTTTTTTCATTTTCATTTATTTAGTTGATAGTGTATTTTGTACTAGTAATTTGAGTTTAAAGAAAATAAATAACAGTTGGCTATTTCTAAAGAACAAATAGAAACATCCCAATTTGACTAAGAAACCGATATCGCAATTACTTATAGTTGGTCATAGATGGAGGTGTAATCAATTTCTTATTTTTCTTTCTGCTGAATACAATGAAGCTTGATTTGGGTGGAACATTAGTGAAAGACATGGACCATGTACTAAGCTTATGTGGTTCGTCCCCAACTATGCTTGGATCGTTTTCCACAATGAGGCGTGGTGTGCCAAGCCATAATGGATGTAACTGGCCTTATCGGGCCAATGATGAAGTTAGTTCCCTCTTCTTTGACAAATGTCGAGAGGTACTTTAAGAATTGTATTCAAAGTAGGTTTAGTGATTTCGGTTTCTGAGTAACGTGCTGGTGTTAACTTAAGTTCACTATGGTGTAGCTGCAGTGCAGACATGAACGATACTTTACACAAACGTCAAGGACCTTCGTTTTTGCTACTCACGATAGTCGTTACAGGAAGAAACGGTTAACCCATCACCATTCTCAAAATACAGATCTTCCCCCAATATTATCAAAGACTAAAAAGAAACCGTTTCCAATTCCTCTAAAGAAGATTCTGCAGACTTCAAGAGCGGATAAAAAACTTTCAGAAATGGGCATAGAGAAGCCACTTGAGCCTCCCAAGAACGGGATACTTGTTCCAGATCTAGTTCCTGTTGCTTATGAAGTTCTTGATGCTTGGAAATTCTTGATTAGAGGACTTTCACACCTTCTCCATGTCATTCCTGTGCATGCTTGCAGGTTTGTCAATTTTTTCGCCTAATATCCTTTCTACCAAAATATTATACTCGTATTAAATTGTGTGCCGCCAAATATTTTTGTTGAAACAAAATATCTATGTCAATGAACGGTATGGGTTGTTCTTATGTAGTGACTGCTCAAAAGTTCATGTTGGTCAAACAAGCTATGACATTCACAACTATTTTCACATTTTGTTATCTGGATTAAAAAGGTTTTTTAATTAGCAAAATATTATGTCAAAGAATGATTTGGTTGCTCTTATGCAGTGAGTGCTCAGAAGTTCATGTGGGTCAAACGGGCCACGACATTCAGAGCTGCCACGGTCCAAAAAGTGCAGCCCGTAGAAGTGCCCACTTATGGATAAAAGGGTCAGTCAGTGACGTTCTTCTCCCTATCGAGTCATACCATCAATATGATCCTTTTGGTACTCGAATCAAACACGAAACACGCTTTGACTATGATAGAATCCCGGCTATTGTAGAACTTTGCATCCAAGCTGGTGTTGAGTTACCACAATGCCCTTCACGGAGAAGGACCCAACCTATCCGAATGCTAGGAAAGAAAATTCTTGACCGTGGTGGAATCATTGAGCCACCCAAACCACAGCTTACTGGTGAGATTTTGGAACTTGACACACACCGGTCTGTTGAGCGGTTCCCACCTCCAGAAGACTTAGACGTGGTTGCAACCGCACAGGCAACGCTAAATGCATATGAGAAAGTTAGATGGGGAGTGACCAAACTTATGAAGAAGTACACGGTGAAGGCGTGTGGGTACTGCTCAGAGGTCCACGTGGGGCCATGGGGCCACAATGCCAAGCTTTGTGGGGAGTTTAAGCACCAATGGAGAGACGGGAAGCATGGGTGGCAAGATGCAACAGTTGACGAGGTTTTCCCTCCAAACTACGTGTGGCATGTTCGGGATCCAAATGGGCTACCATTGAAGAGTTCACTCAAGAGGTTCTATGGAAAGGCTCCTGTTGTGGTTGAAATTTGCGTGCAGGCTGGGGCACCGATTCCTCGTAAGTATATGCCAATGATGAGGCTCGATATTGTGGTCCCGGATAACGAGGAGGCTCGGTTGGTTGCCTAGAATCCTAGATTGTGAAATGTGACATGATTGTCTGTTGTCAAAAGCTAGCTGCTTAAGTTCGTTGAATTGCTTGTATATATAACTGATAATCCGACATATCAAGTCAAAAGTTTTGTTGTAGTGTTGGTCAATTAGAATTCATAACTCTTACTTATTTTGGGATTGAGATCCTGTATTATTGAAATACCTAAATTTAATGAAGTTAAACCAATCAAAAAGTTCAAACATGTAAATGAGCTTTTGGTCTAGTGGTTAAAGGGAAGGGAGAGGTTTTGCCATACTCCCGGTCCCAAGTTTGAATTCGGAGTGCTAACTTTGGAAAAACTAACTACTAACTAACAGATCCAATTGATGAATATCGGGGCATAATTACATTTACAGATCCAACGTTTGGTGACAAGTACTCTATGAAAAGATCAGAGGCATCACTCGGTCATGACAGGATAATTTGTTCTAGGTTTGGCTGGGTGTTATATAGTATGGTCCCTGGTTACTTGATCTTCTTCAACCCCTTCACCAATGACACCCAGCAGCTTCCATTTTTGACGAAGACTGTTTTAGATGCCTAATGTTTCTCGGCACCGGCCACCTTCCCTGATTGCATTATTTTTGGATTTACAAATATGGGTGCTCCGAATGTTTTCGTATTCTTAAAAGAGTTCAGCCGTATGGTACGTTTGGATTTTGCTGATGACCGTCCAGATTCTTTATCTTTCACATTTGTTGGCCTAGATCTTTATGCCTTGTCTAAAGATGGACAACTTTTTGTTTTCAAATTTTTTGACGAGTTCCCAAAAGTTCATTCGAAGAAAGTTGCAGCCAAAAGAAGTTGTGATGGACAACACACTTTCTAGTGAAGTGTGAACAAAATCACATATTTAACGACAAGAACATTGAAGAAACTTTCGGGACTGGAATTAATATGTCCGCCCTCGCATCTGGATTGAACCAAGCTGGTCCAAGCTGCTAGATAGTTTCACTATTTATGAACAACAGGTCAGATACTATGGTGTATGGTAAATCTTTTGGGAAGATATGTAGATGAATTTGAACAGAGGAACAATATATCATATATGTAGATTTAATTAAATGTGTTTTAACATGTTAACTTCAGGGAACATTTTCTCTCTATCCTTCAATTTATGTAAGCCCACCATTAGATAGAGGCGAAGAAAAGCTTTCCATGTCTTCTACCGAAATATCGGCAATATCTTCAATGGCATTTGTATGAATTCCTCCGCTTTCAATCTTGCGAATTGTACCGTTCCACATTATCATTTCCCTTTCCAAATGCAGACAATAACTCTCAAATATACGCGACGTAACCGTGAGTTCAAAGTCTAGCATGAAAAGGAACTCCATTTCTAGCCTGTTCAGCTCTGCATTCGTTACTCCCCCCACTCGAGCATAAAATGCATTGTTGTAATGCCTGTTTTTCCAACAACAAATATAAAATAACCACCACATATATGTGCTTTTAAATTCAAATTATGATATTACATTTGTCCATTGATACTCTTGTTAGACGTGACATGTATATAAGTTGTTACATGATGATATGATATTCATATTAGTTATAGAAATCATAAATTTACGAGTTAAAGTTTAAGCTAAAATTCATCAAAAATGAAAACATAATTTATGTTGTAATAGTCAAACACAACCATATATTTCAAGCATATAATTTTCAATTTTCCATACATAAAAACTTACCAATTCACAATTGAAAAAACAGGATTATATACATTACCTTTCTTAAATCTTATCCAATGAGATAAACACATATATAAGGTGGAGAAACAACTTAATGTCATTGTTGCGTACAAAAATAATACATTAATATATGTAATAAATGTGTGAAGGAGATATATAGAAAGAGGGACATACTCATCATCCAAAACCTTAGCTGCAACCATAATACTTGTAACAAGCAGCCTATGAACATTTAGTGACACCACCAATGAACCAGGGTGCTTGTGAACCAACCGGTCTATGTATATATACCCGACCACGAAACAAGACGGGCTACAGTTGGTATACTTATATATTCGGTCTAGATACTTTGGTATAGTTATGGCTGGGGGTCTAACACCATGAAATGCTTCCAAGTTTTTTCCTAGCCTTGCTCGGTTGGCGCTAGTTGAACTTAAGATTTCGTTCCGGTTCACTAGTCTTTCTAGGACAAAAGATAAGATTGACAACACTCTTGGCGTTGCGGTATCCGGTTCGCTTTGGTCCGGAAGCCGGTTTGGATCGTCATCCTTGATGGCTAACATCTATCAAGCATATGTGGGGATGGGAAAATGGTTGAGAATTGAATTTATTGGATGGGGATATTGTTCTTTTTGTTATTTTGTATGTTAGTTATTTGGCTTTAGAAAAATGTTACACTTATAACCCATGAACTATATGAATATTGAACTCTATCGACTTTATGATGGTTCTTTTTTACTAATTCATATTTAGTACTCTAATACAATAAAGACTAAATAGAAACAGATTCCTAATTTTTGGTAAAAAGTTACCTAAATTTTAAAAATCACAAGTGACATTTTGTCACACATATATAGTTTTGTAAATTTGTATAATCAAACTTTGCTTGAAAACATTGAATTGAAACAAATCACATGTTTTCTAACCCATATTCTCATGATTCTTCAATCCATGAATCTTTTAGTAATCTATTGTCCAAATTGTGTCAAACCAAAAATCTTAAATCCATCAAAAAAGTTCATGCACATTTACTTAAAACAGGCCTAATTTTCATCTCATACACACTTCAAACAAATCTTGTATATACATACACAAAATGCTTACAACAAAACAACATTCAAATCTTGACCAAATTCTTCAAATGCTCCATTTTTACACACCCATTTGCCTTTAATTCAATCTTGTCAACTTTTGTTAAAAATGGGCTACCTTTAATTGCTATAAAAACTTTATCTTTTATGCATGGAAATGGTGTATGTATAGATACTTATGCTTTATGTAGCTCGTTAACGGCTTCGTGTTTGGTTCAAAATGTCGGGTTCGGGAAACAGATTCATACCCATGTTGTGAAATCTGGTTGGGGTTGCAGTGTGTTTTTGGGTAGTGCTTTGGTTGATTTTTACGCGAAAACAATGGTTGTTAAAGATGCAGCTAAGGTGTTTGATGAAATTCCTGTGAAGAACACGGTTTGTGTAAATGCGCTTCTTTCAGCTTATTCTGATGCTAAGATGTGGCTTGATGGTGTTGAGTTGTTTAGAAGTATGCCTGGTCTGGGATTGTGTTATGATAATTGGACATTTTCGGGTGGGTTGAATGTATGTGCTGGGATGTATGCAGTTGACTTGGGGAGTCAAATACACGCGAAAGTGATGCGTACTGTTTATGATGTAGGAACCGATGTGTTTCTTTTAAGTTCATTGATTGATTTGTACGGAAAATGTGGGCTGGTGGTTAAAGCTAAACGGGTATTTGATATGGCAGGATTTACTGATGTGGTTTTGTGGACATCGATGCTTGGTGTATATGGCAGAAACGGGCGTCATGAAGAAGTTATCCGATTGTTTAAAGAAATGCTAAGCAAGAAAATTAGACCAGATGGGGTGGCATTTGTTACTGTTATCTCAGCTTGTGGTCACACGGGCCAGGTTGATCTTGGGACAGAGTACTTTGCATCCATGGCTCGTGATTTTGGGCTAAACCCAAGTCCCGAGCACTATGGATGCCTAGTGGATTTGTTTTGTAGGGCGGGTGAGTTAGAAAAGGCATGGAATGTGGTTAATGAGATGCCAAGTAAAGTGAGTGTGAGTGTTTCCGTTTGGGGGGCGCTGTTGAGTGCGTGTTGTGATCATGGGCACGTTGATTTGGGTAAATTTGCTGCTCAAAAGGCACTTGAATTGGATCCTATGAATACCGGGGTTTATGTTTTATTGTCGAATATGTATGCTAAATATGGTTTATGGGATGAAATTGAAGAATTAAGGGAATTTATGCGCGATAAAAGATTAAAGAAAGACATTGGGTCTAGCAGGATTTGATGCTAAGGCAGCCCGTTAATCATTGTTTCTGTTGTGTGTACAAATGAGCAAAAATTTCCAAATCCTGATCCCGTCCAGATCCTGGTAATGTTTCATTGGCAACTTTCTTAATATTGTCTTGTCATTTTCATATCATCGTATTCAAGTCTAAATATACGTATTATTTTACAAACATCATTTATTTGGCATTTTTACGTCAAGGAAACAAACTTTAGAATCACATCCTTATTTGTTCTTTACTCACATAAAAACAACCTTACAAACATATAAATACAGGATGAAATGAACAAAACGAATAAATTATAAACTGTTAACAATGATTTTTTCATATATCAGTTATCCTAGAAAAATCATTGTTAATGGTTATATTTAATCCGGTCCGGCGGTCCACATACATACAACCTCTCAAACACACACACTCTTAGCTGTTTACTACAGCACAATTCCTTCTAATTTCACCAGTGGTTCCGGTTTTCACCTCAATTTGACCCATTTTCTCCATCGACAAAGCAAACTCACTGAAGAAATTTTGAAGCGATCCTTGAAGGAGTTGGTTTATCAATGATAATGTGTTAGAGTTTGTTGTCAAGGCCGAATCAGACTCAAACAAACCCCTACGCTTTAGCAATAGTGTGTAGTAGCTAAGATCAAAAGTATTGCGGCTCCCAGGATCCATTTCAAGTATTGTTGTATTGTCATTTTGTGTCCTGCATTTCCTTGATCTAAGATTGTCGGCATATTCACTATCAAGTGCGGGGTCTCGATCTCCCACACCAGTGAAATTGTATAGACGATTTGAGACTGATGGACAATGTGCGATACCAATAGTATGAGCACCTGAAATAACATCACAGTACATGAGAATTCAATCAAAGAAAGGTTTGAATGGGTCAGTGTGGGTTATGTTTCATCTCTAGCGGATCAAATGAGTTATACAAAAAATAGCTAAAAAGTATTCCAACCAACCCGGCCCATGATTTTAGTCTTCTATGGTTCATCGTACAATATATCATCAGATGTTATTATACCAAAAGTAAACGTATCAAATTTCTTCGAAACTGTAGAAATAACTTACCAGAAAGTAGAACAAGATCCTTCGAGTCGAGACTTTTGTTTGCAAACTTTTGTATGAGAATGGTGATGTTGTCGAATGGAGCGGGGATTTGGGCTAATGCTTCGGATGCATTCGATAACAGCCCATCTCTTCGACCTGTTGGCACTTTCCAAGAGGGGCCTCCCTTTAATGAAACCGAGAGCAACATTTAGAAAAACTCTTTCTTTTCGTATTCTAATCTTGTGAGTCTGATTTGTAAAGAAATTTGGATACTTACTGTTTTAACAATGGAGTCTCTAGCAGCAAGAGCAATAATATCGGCACAAGAAACGATGCCAGGGCATTCTGCTTCAAGTAAACTCTTCAATCTATCAATGAAATCGAACCCTCTTACAGTTTGGTTTGGAACTGCCACTTTCTCTGTTTGATTCCCAGAGATTGAAGTAAAATTCAAAAGGATCGATGCATCACAACCCTATTATATGCAAAACAACATTAATACTTTGATTATGCATAAAATTGTCATGTTTGATGTTTTAAGTATCTAGTATTGACCCAAATTAACAATTAATCATTGTTTGATAATTTTAGCAAGAACCAAATTCAATATAGATATCTATTATGCTATATTGCTATTGTATAAATAGCACGGCACCCGCGCAATGCAGCGATGGTCATGGCGGCGACAGTGTGGTGGTGGGGGCGGCGTCGAGTGGTGTTAATAATTGATGTAAAAGATTAATGGAGATATTTTAAAAAATAAAGGACTGGTAGTGTAATTTAATCATTACGGATATTTTATACAATTCCCCTCAGCAAAAAGGTTGTCTTTTTATAATATAGTATAGATAATTGTCCCGGCTAACATTTAACTTTTCATTTCTTGTTCAAACTAAAAATATGATTAGTAGATGAAAATATGTAATGTGGTGGGGTAAGTACATTTTACTGTTGGCATCCGACAACATTTTATGCAGTGGCGGATTTATGATTTGAAGTAAGGAGGGTCCTTGAAAATCGGACTCGATGGTCTTTAGACAAATAAAACGGGTCGGGCTGGGTAATAAATAAATTATGAATCCGATAATAGTAATAAATAGTCAAGTTTGTTACAAATATTACTTGGCGATCATGGCACTTCGGGTTTGGCTAATATGCAGCCTCAAAAATCAGTTATTATTATACAACAACTAATGATAAAAAGGGATTTCTAGCTGACATGACTACTCAATTTATATTATGAAAGTGTCGCTTTACAACTTAAATATTGGGTGTTTACCCAACATATAACTAGGATGTGAAAACTTATGAAAGGTTTTATTATTTTTCTTTTAGCCACCATGCTTTTTTCATTTAAGGGGGTTCCTCTAATGCAAGGAGGTTCCTTTGACCCTTAGAGGCTCCCCAATGGTGACCACTCATCCCCCTAAGACTAGTCCCTGTCAGCGCCACATCAGCAAAAAAAGCTCCAAGGACTAATCCCCCCAAAATGCACCCAATGGACTCATCCCTCAAAGACTAGTCTTGGACCCACCAATTATTTAATTTTACCCATTTATCTAAACTATAAATAAACTTTACACTTTTAACCCTCTAAACTATAAATAAAATACATTTTAAGCCCATTAACACAAACTATTAATAAAACACCCAACTTCATTAAAATTAATAATAAAATACATTTCGAACATAAAAATAAAAAAAACAAAGTACAATAAAATAAAGCACACAACCTAAAAATGGAAGAAAAAAAACCAAAAAAAAAAACACAACGACATTTTTATTTTTTTAAACTAAACTTAAACTAATTGGGACCGAATAGGAAGTCTTTGTACTCCGCCATGAGTTTCTTCTTGGCTTCCTTGATGTACCTCTTTTCCTCGTCATCACACTCTGTTTGGCCCATGAACGAAAGAGCCGAATACATGGTGCGCTTCCTTTCTTCCTCACGAATGGCAGCCAAAGATTGTTGTTGTTCATCCAACACCGCCTCTTTTTTACACCCAAGTCGGTCGAGTCGGGCGGCTAGGTCGGAAGCTGAAGAACGAGCAGACCCCGCATCGGAAGAAGCAGATGTTCGTGATGCCTTTGACCTAGTAGGGGGGCGCGTATACTTATCCCCACCGAAGAGGTCATTATCACCAAGATCCACCGGCTCGAATTGGGTCTCCTCCTCCTCCTCCTCGTCACTGTCAACCACATTAAGAATGTTTTTCCTTTTATGCATGCTTCGCCCCATAACATCATGACCGGATGGAGCGAAGAACTTTGGCTTATCTTTCACAAGCAACCAACACTCGTACATGGTAAACTGAGTTTTGGTTTGACTAAAGTACTCTGAACGCGCTTCCTCCATGACTTGGGCATCGTTCTCACCACTAGATCGATGATCATCATAGCCTTTCCAGATTGCATTGAACTTGTTTACATTTGTTTTGATTTTTCTCCACTTGCCACTAATCTGATTGTGATTTCTTGGGTTGTTGGGGAATCTTGCATTATACTTCTCTCTGATTTTCCCCCAAAAACAATCAAGCGATTGGTCTTTGCCAACTATTGGATCTTCTGTAGCATCGATCCAACACTCAGTGAGAACTTTCATTTCAAGCTCGCTCCAATGTGACGAGTTTGCAGCAGGTTCTTTTGGTTGTTTGCTTTTCTTGGTGCGTTTGGCCATGCTTTTGACCCGGCCTTTCTTTGGTTGTGTTTCAGGAATGGATTGGGGGGTGGGAACAGATTCGGGTGTGGGAGCGGAGTGTTGATCAGGTTGTTGAAAACATGCTGCTGACGATGACCCCCCATGGTAGAAACTAGGGGGTTGTGTAGCGGCAAGTGAAGCATAATAAGCTGCCATGAATTGAGGATAACGGGGGTCATTTGGTTGTGGGATGAACGGTATTTGTGATGGGTTAGTGTACGATTGATTAAATTCGTTCACGGCGTTGTTCCAGAAGTCGTCGGCTTTTTGGTTGTTGAAATTCGACATGATTTGTGCTTAAAATGGATTTGTATGTGTTAATGTATCTGAATAATGAAAGTGTGGTGTGTTCTAGTGCTTATGAAGTTGTATATATAGGCTTTTTCAAAAACTAGCCGTTAAAGGACTAAAAGTGTAAACTTTTTTGTACTGCAGGTGGTCAAACAGGCCGTTAGAGGGACCTGTTTTGCCAACTTTTGAAAGTTCAAAAGTTTTGTCTTCTTCCTTCAAAACTATCCGTTGCATTCAAAAAAAAAAAAAAAAAAAAAAAAAAAAAAAAAAAAAAAAAAAAAAAAAAAAAATTTTTTTTTTTTTTTTTTTTTTTTTTTTTTTTTTTTTTTTTTTTTTTTTTTTTTTTTTTTTTTTTTTTTTTTTTAACATCTTCTTCTTCTTTTTTTAACAGTGTTGGGTTTATCCTTTTCTCTAATTGATGATTACTTTATATGATTTTGATATATTTTTCTTTCATTAGTTTTTATGTGATTATTTTTTTCTAATTCTGATGCGATTAGTTTATATGCTTTATTTTATATTATTTTCATATGATTACTTTATATGATATTCTGAATGGTAAAAAATTAAGTTGGAAGGTGTAATTTTCATATGATTTATGAATTAAATTTCCAGTTTTCTTATATAGTTACGGAATGAATGATAATCCATGGTAGCCTGGAACTTTTGATGTTTGGTAAACAACTAATCTTTTAGTTGACATGGATCGAAAAGGGAAGTTTGATAATAATGGGAAAGTACGGTAGAAAGCAATATCTTCCAAAATACGATGCTTATTAGGGGGTGTTTGGGATTACCGTAGGTTTATGTCACTATAGGAAAAAGCAATATTTTCCAAAGTAGATAAGCACTTTAATTTGAATAAACCATATTTTGCTACCGCTAAAAAATCAATCAAGTTCTTCCCTGTTATTAGCGTCGGGATTTTCAGTTAGTGAAGACGATGTCAAGTGAATAATAAGAATTAATGAAACATTTCATTGATAACAAAAAAAAGAGGTTTGCTCGTCTTTATTAGTACTGTATTTGTTGATTGATACGATATAAAATCATTGACTCAGTGTAAACGAATCAAACTTATTTGAATGGTTTTGTATTCAAGTAATTTGATCTACTTTGATTATGTGTAATCAGATAACTGTATGTATATACAGTGAAATTCATCGACAAGTATTGAATTTGATCACTATATATAAGTTTTGTGAGTGACTTCTACGAATTTTGTAATGATTAAAGTTTTGTCAATGGAAATAATCTCTAAATGGTTGTAACATGTCTTTAGGCTAGGGTCATCTAAGTAGTTTACCAGGTTCCTTATAGCCTGAACAAATTGATGATGGAAATTGTAGAATATGTGACTTACAAAGACATTTTGATATTCCAAACAGGTTGAAGTAAAACTAGAAGTTTTGGCCTATGCGGTTACGGGTGGCGTTATATTTGGCACAAGCATCAGAATACTTGGGACAATACCGTTTGATTGCCTTAGTGGAACTAGAAAGCTGATTCACCCGAGCCCATGTAAGTCTAAGGTCTTAAAACTTCTCATCTTTCAGTCACACAAGAAGATAAAAATAAGGGAAAACTGATGTACGCAACGTACTATGTAATACCTAAAACTATCAAAAGCTTATCCTTGCAATTTGTAAGAATTTATGCGTCATAGCTGAATTTCCATGATGCCAACCATTGTCTTGATGACATTTGATCATTTACCCCTAACTGAAAAAACAAAATAAACGGATTCCTTATCGCCATTTAGGGATGCTGCTCGAGAATGGATGTAATTGCTGTACAGGAGATGGTTGAAAAGCCTGGATACAAGGATGATGAAGGACTACAACTGAGGTCTCAATTCCTCTTAAATGAGTTGTTTAATTCCTGTTTCTTAGTTATTATTTTAGTGATCTTTTGTCTCAAAATGCTTTGTATACAAATGTTACTGCCCTAATGTTTTGTAACAAACCAAATGATTCTATAAATATGTTAAATCAGGAGGAATGATGGAACACTTCCCATGTTAGATCCATGTTTACTTACCTTTAGAATCATGTTGTCAATGTTTGTTAGATGTAAAGGTTCAAGGTTTCATTTTTTAGTACTGAATGAAATATGGCTGTCAATTATTTGTTTTGGCAATATTATTGAATCCATCATGACCAAAACTGGGTTTGCTTAACTTATAGATTTCAACCCGATTCGTGCAACTGATATGCGACTTACAGCTGGAGGATTTTTTGTGGTTGCCCATTCATTGACCGAATCACAAATAGCTTCTGTAAGTAATAAGAACTTGCTTTATATCTGTTTTCTTGAAATCAAAAGTGAAAACACTTTACGATGTAAAAGGTTTTTCATTTTTGTGTCTTTTGCAGGCACTCACGGTTCCTCTGATCCTACCTTTGATGTTAAGGTACACTTATCTGTTAATGCTTCTTTATAATGGAAAACATGGTGTGTGTTTTGGTTATTTCAAATATCATTTAGTAGAGATGTCACTTTAGAGTTTTGACTCATTTACTTATGAATGAGTTCATTGGCTAAAGTAAAAAGACATAGATTAGTTACAACAAGAGAGGGTGGAAACTTTCCTATAAGTGTAGATGCATTCAGCTCCCAAATCATAATATTCGGAAATTGTTTTGACAAGTACTAAGATTAACTGTTTTCACCTGAACTCATTTTCACACTTTACCAAAAATTTTGCCACTTATGTGACTAATGATTGTACTACTTGAACCGTAAGTGAGGTATGGAATTGTTCATTATTGTCTTAAATTTTTACTGCTACATTCACAGGAGTATCTCAAAGAAGAGCCCTATACAGCTCCTATATTATTTAGCATACATAAATTACCGTTTGATCACTTTTATTTAATGTAGGAGTTCTCAATTAAATATGTAATATACCTTCATACAATTTCTGTTGTTTTATAATCTAGGAGTTATGTATGTAATATACCTTGATACAATTTCTATTGTAATATGCGTTTCCGAGTTGATATAAGCAACTTATTGAATTGCCCCCGCAGCGGAGCGCAGGTGTTTATTGCTAGTTATAATATATGTATTAAAATCAAATGTTTCTATTTACGTGCAAACTACTGTAATGGGTTGATTTAAGTTTCTAAATTTTGGGTTGTTTTGGCCTGCCAATTTTGAAAATTTCTGTTTCTAAATTTGGGCCTCAAGTGCCCATTTTTTAAATTTTTTTCCAATACATCATCATAAGATAAGATAACGTATACACGATATTTTTATTTTATGAGACTTTTCCATTTTAAAAGCAATGTAAACATATGCACAGTTTGTTTTACAAATCAAATCAAATAACATGTGAACTGATACGTTTTATTTTTTCTTTCTTTTTTCAATTTTTAACTATTTTTTTTATTTTGCTTGATATTTATAATAAACTCCTTTATTAAGTTGTTACGTTTTTATTTTCGAGTTTTTTTCCTTGTTTTTCTTTTTAAATCATTTTTAAAATAGCTTAATGTAACCCGAGGCGATGCCCGGTGACATATGTCATTGTACACATAATTGTGCGAGCCCCAAGCGAACACAATTTTTCTTTTCATCTTCAAACTATAAAAAATATGATGAAGTCGGCCTTGCAGTTAGCTCACATCACCCAAGCCCAACTGGACACCCAAGCCCAACCCAAGAAGACAACCCAGTTGCTTGGTTCATGCTCATCTGAAGATGATATCTTGTTGGAATTTATTATTTTATTTTATTTTTCTTGCTCAAACATTTTTTTTTCTATATTATTTCTTTTATTATGTTTTCTTTGAAAGAATTTCTAAAAAATACATGAAACAACAAAATAAGTCAAACATCCACATACATTTTAATTATATCTTCTCTCTTTAATATGTATCAAATCAATTACAAATGTAGAGAAAATGATGTTACAAATTATTAAGGGTAATCATACGGATGGTACCTGAGTAGGTGTTGAAATTTCACTTTTCGTACCTCAAAGAATTTAATTACGCGAATCATACCCAGAGTTGTCAAATTTGCACGCTCACCATACCTCAGCCTAACGGAGACTAACGAATCGTTAAAATTGGTCACGTGCCTAACATGTGAGTGTATAAATGACTATTGTACCCTGACCCTTATCTTCTTCCAACATTTTTTTATTCAGTTGCTAAAAACCAAATGCAAAATCTAAACTTATCAAAAAAACAAATGAAATCGGTGCAGCCATCAGATTTCAAAAAAACAAATTGGTTTACTTGTGTGGCAGCCGAGTTTTTCTCCCCCAAAACTTGAATCTGATCGGAATTAATCACATGGACCCCCACCCCATCAGATTTTGCTGCCATGGCCACCCCCTGGTGGCCGGCAGCCCCTCGAGAAGCGGCGGCCGGTGGTGGTTGAGTGGTTGCAGGCGGCGGTTGTGTGAAGGAATTAGGGTTTTCAACCGATTTTAATGGAGAAATCGGTGCATGATGCTCAGAATTGAACGAATCAGCCACAAAAGAAGATGAAGAAGAAGATCTAAGATTGTAATTGGATCGATTAATAGAAGAAACATTCGAATCAAGGCCTAGGGTTTTTGGGGCAACACCATCGAAAACCACCTCCACTTTTTCAGATTTTTTGAAGCTTTAGATCGATTAGAAGGTGACTTTCTAGGCATGATTAGGATCGGTTTTTGATGTAGAACATGGATAGATTAACAGATTTCCAAAACTATTATGATTATATATATATATAGTGTTTTATATTGATGAATATTTGTGATGATTTAAACTTTTGGATAGATCTTTTGTTTGTTTCAAAAGCTTTTTAGGCATAAAAGGGGGAAAATATGAAGAAGAAGGGCAGATGGAGGAAAATACGTTTATACCCTCACATGTGAGTGGCACATGACCAATTTTAACGATCCGTTAGTCTCCGTTAGGCGGAGGTATGGTGAGCGTGCAAATTTGACAACTCTGGGTATGATTCGCGTAATTAAATTCTTTGAGGTACGAAAAGTGAAATTTCGACACCTACTCAGGTACCATCCGTGTAATTTACCCTATTATTAAATAATAGATATTTAAATTTTAAAAATTCAATTAAGTTTTACATGTAAAAGTGTAGATTATTATTTATATCTTTTTTCAAACTTAAAAAAGATATATCGCTATAATATTTTTATTTTTTTTCAAACTTTAAAAGTGTAGATTATTATTTATTAATTACATGTAAAGTGTAGATTATTATTGATATCTCGGTGAAGAAATTTGGTGTTACAACTATACTTCTACATTTTTAAGTGTGAACAATTAATATAAAATCGTGAATTTTTTTCTACATGTGTACGTGTGAAAAATTATAAATTTTAAAATTCTTTTACACTTTTAAATGTGAATTATTTTTATTCATTTTTAAGTGTGAATGACTAACATATTTTATCATACTTATTTTTAAAAAATATGATGAATAAGTAATATACTTATTATAGTGAAAACCATGTGTCATATAAAAATGTTGTGATTTTGTTTTAGTATATTGGTAAGTAATGTCGTAAACTGAGACCATACAATTATTCACGTGTAAGCTAAAATTTATGTTCCTATCTCACAACTATTATCTAGAACCTCTCAATTATTTATCTGACCCCACTCGTTCAATCATAGTTCAAAACCCAAATCCCAAATTTTGAAAAGCAAAATGGTCTGCTGTATATGACAAAAGTGGCAAGACATTGTAACTTTTAATTAAGTTTTCTTAACTTATAAAATAAGCTTGCTAAGTATCAAACTGTTCAATAATAATGTCATATGATGATTTATATATAGTTTGGTTAGAACCCTTTTAGATATGCAATCTATTTTGTTTGTTTCTGTTATGAAAGTTCATCATGAAATATGATCAATCTATTTTGCACGTACATTATATATACATGTCTCATAAAATAAATTTTTTTATACATTTGTCAAATGCGTGGAGATTTATGATATGTTAATTATATACCGACTCATCGTTTACTACGATTACTAAACGCACCATAAGGATAGCATCCATGAATTCACAGAACATGATATGATTGGCATGTTCATATTAGTTACAGCATATAGAAAGACATTATTCTTGGCTACTACTAGCTCGCTGTAATCTATATATGGAGACATTGCTACAATTTGCATAATAAAAAGAATGAACGAACACTCATGAAAATATATATATATCATGAAAATGTAGACGTACCCGAACAAAACAATCATGAAAATGCATTCTGATAAGAGTGGCAGCAAGGGATGGAGCATTTGGGATATGTTGATTCACATAATGTTGCACAATCTTTTCTGCTTTTGGGCATGAGCTTCCATAGAATCCCATTTGCAAATCACCACGAACAACCGATCCAAGATCAATAATAATAATGACTAGAAATGCCAAAATCAAACAAAACGCTTTCATCATTTCTTTGCTTGTTCAATATCGCCTTCTTTAATTTATGTATCACTCTCTCTTTTCTACTCTACAACTTCTTGAAACTTATATATATAGAAATCCAGTACGTACTTAAGACCTGGCGGATTCAAAAAACACGATTAATTAAATAAGTAAGTAAGATTAGTTGGACTCTGACATATGCAATCATATCATAACTACTAATCACATCTTTTAAATTAATCATCAAATTTCACCTAATATTCGTGCATGATCAAGAATGACACAAGAGTCAAACACATACATAAAATAACACTTACTACTGTTGGTTTTCATAAATATCTGTCTCGCAAGAAAAGATCGATATATATGGTATATATATGAGTGAGGATTTTGAACGTTATTTTATTGATAGATATATAGTACTGTAATAATTTATTAATTTATTTAAAGGGTCGCATAACAGTACGTAAAAGTGAAAAATGTAAATATGTTTTATTAACGGGCCATGGATCCCAACCATTTTTTTTTAGTATCTCGACCACTACGACTATTTGCAGCGATAATCGCTGCAAATAGTGCGGGCCCCCTGCCAGTAATGGCAAATCTGGCGAAGAAATATCGGGGCCCCCCTCTATTTGCAGCGATAATCGCTGCAAATAGTTGGATATGGACAAAACACCACTATTTGCAGCGATAATCGCTGCAAATAGTTGGATATGGACAAAACACCACTATTTGCAGCGATTATCGCTGCAAATAGTCTGGTGGAGATACCAGCTAGTAGGTCGGGATCCCACGCGCCTTTGTAACCTGCTGCCTTTTAGTATATGGACGTACATATAGACTGGCAAATAGTTGAACAGTTATCGATCTGTCGCAACTGTCACTCTGTAATTTTTCGTTTTTAACGGCGGTGTAATTAGTATTGTTAATATCTATACTCATTTATAAAAAAAATAGCACTCTCCCTCTTCTAAATGTTGAATGTTACACATGGCGAAATTACATTTATACCTCTCCTTATTCCTTACCCCTTGAACACACACAACCCATACACACAACTCACCCCTTGTTTAGTATATGTATAACATTGCGATATAAACATCTCCCGTTCGGGGAAAAAATAGGTGTACATCGGATGATTTTATGATGTCAATTGTATCTGCCGCAACGCGCGGTTACCATGCTAGTATATACTTATATATATACTATTATATAATTGAGAAAAATCTCAGTGGTATCTCAGTCATCCATGAGGGTCTTGGGTATGGGGAGACCCAGGTTCGAGTCTTGAGTGGGCAAGGTTTACTACTATTAATCATCGTGTCGTTTGACGGATTAATAGGAAGTTTTTCTCCCTCCGTGGTTCCCTGAAAATTCAAATGACATCCTGCCCGAAGGACGTAAGTGCCGATAAATGGGATGAACAAACTCTAACCTTTCGAACGTTAAAAAACAAAAAAAGGTATGTATATGCATGCATGATGCATACATAGTGTGGACATACGCCGGATATAATATATGTATATTGTTTTGCGTTATTGGTTTGTTGATTTAGGCTACGTACAGTGTTTTTGACTTTTCCCTCAGGCTGCTATGATATGAAAATGATGCAAAGCTGTACAAGAAAGAAAGAGAAAAACAAAGTAATATAATAGTGTGATTTTGCTAAAGTTTATTTTAAGTTAAATTACACTTTTTCGTCCCTGAAGTTGGCACGTTTTGCACTTTTCATCCCTAAAGTGAAAAAATTACAATTTTGACCTTAAAGTTGGCAGATTTTTGCAATTGACGTCCTTTGGCCACACGGCGTTAAAAAATGGCCGTTAACGAGCGCTCGTGCCAAACACGTGAGGGCACATCCGTCATTTCACGTTACACCAAGGGACGAAAAGTGAAAAATGAAGCTACTTGAGGGACGATAAATGAAAATCGTTTTAGATATATATGAACATCAGCATCGTCATCATCTTATCTTTCGTTCTCTCCACCATTTCTTCAAATTTCTCCCCATTTTCCTCACAAAATCAATCAACCAAATTTCTCCTATATACTCCATCCTTTCAATCTCAATAATTAATTTAATTCCTTATAACAATATATTTCCCAACACACACATACATACATACAGACGCATACATACACACGCATACATACAAAAGTTTCTTAAACTTCTTTCTTCAAATTCGTGGCTGTTTGGCGTTGAATCAATCTGAAAATCACAAGGTTTTGTTCGCGGTGCAATTCTGATCACGTTCATGTTTTTAATTCTCCGATTGCTCAAGTTTTGTTGACGGTTGAGTTTTCCGGCGACTTCTCCAGTTTTCCGGCAATCTTTAAATCAGAAAACCGTTGGTCAGGTTTTGTGCGGGATCAAGTGTTGAGTCGATTGGTGGTGATTTCAAGTCTTAACTCGAAGAAACAACAAAGATATCGCCACTTTAATTTTTCCGGCGAGATTGAGAATTTTCCGGCAAGAGTCAATCGGATTAATTTCTGGTCAGGATTTGTTCGGAATTTGATTTAGAGTGTTTTGGCACTAATTTCGAGCTCTAATTCAAAGAATTGAGAAAGTAATCGAGATTTTACGTTTTCCGGCGAAAAACGGTTTTCCGGCCACCGTGTTTAAGCCGTATTGCAAAAAAATAGAATAATAAAATAAATTTCATTTTTCGTCCTTCAAGTAGCTTCATTTTTCACTTTTCGTCCCTCGGTGTAACGTGAAATGACGGATGTGCCCTCACGTGTTTTGCACGTGTGGACGTTAACGGCCATTTTTTAATGTCGTGTGGCCAAAAGACGTCAATTGAAAAAATCTGCCAACTTTAAGGTTAAAATTGTAATTTTTAAACGTTAGGGACGAAAAGTGCAAAAGCTGCCAACTTCAGGGACGAAAAGTGTAATTTACCCAAATTAATTAAAAATGACGATAGCGTACAAGGTAAGGGAATGCATTCCACTTGTTTTAAAAGTGCTTGGGGCGCATTTCGGTAAGTAGCGTCTATATATATATCGACTATTTAATTTGTTGTGTCCGTATAAATCAGATTGTTACGTACGTACAGCCATAGTTGTTAAACTCTTACGAGACTCTTACGAGTCGATTTGTGAACTTGGACCGAGTCACGAGTCGCAAACTTATAATTATTGTAGTTTGATACTATGGTTATATATTATACTTAATTTGCTACATTATTTTGTGTGTTATCTATGTAGTTTTGATTATTTTATTACGAATTTGGAGATAAATTGTAAGTTTATGTCTCAAAACTATTGAATATGTAATATTTTGGTAAATTTTAAGATAACGAACTTATATTTTGCTTCTAAAGACGTCACACATATATAATTATACTATATTATGTAGTACTTAAAAATGTCCTGACTCTTACGAGTCGAGTCACGTTCCGAGTCACGAGTTAAAAAATCATGTTTTCGAGTCGAGTCAAAAGTTACGAGTCGACAACTACGCGTACAGCCATTTGTTTTGGACTTTTGCACAATCTCACGGGTGAATCCAGAAGTTTGATTTCCTCTTAATTAATCGGCTTCAATCGAATATTCCATTTTACTATTAGCTAGGCTGAGTCCTACGTACTTGTGGATTGCATCTCTTATCTCTAATTTCTTGCTTCCACGACACCCTATAAGGCTCTAAGCAAGTATTGGAAGATATATTCTACGTATGATGGTGGCTGTCAGTGTGTGTTTCCGGTCAAAAAAAAGCTAGAACATCGAGGAAATCTTTCAGGAGGTTGCTTCATTGTTTTTTATGACTATATAAGTCGTCGTAATAAGTTTTAAGGGAGGGATTGTTGGAGTATCTTTGAATAAGTCCAGTAGCAACGTTCATTTTGTTTAACTCTCTTTTGAGTCTGTTAGTTTGTCCTATTCTTTAGGAGAGTTCCGGTTGAATAGGCTTAGTTGGAGAGTCCCAGTTGAATAAGTTTAGTTCCTATTATTTAGTAGTATTTCTTTTGTTTCCGTTGTAAGGCTTGCCTATAAAAGCCACCAGTTGATTTCATAATAAATATGAGTTAGTTCTCTCAAATATCTTACTTGTGATTTTACAATTGGTATCAGAGCCATCTACGGCCTGATATACAGAAAGAGAGAACAAGAGAGCAATTAAAAGAAGAGAGGAAGGTGAGAAAGAGAGTCTTAAACCTCATAGTAACCTTCTGTTAGAAAACGAAGGTCAAGAAGAATGGCGGAAAATACTGATCGAAGTTTTGTGCAACCTGCTATTCCCAGATTTGATGGTCACTATGATCACTGGGCAATGCTCATGGAAAATTTTCTTCGATCAAAAGAGTATTGGGGTCTTGTTGATAACGGAATTTTGGTGGTAGCAGCCGGAACAGAAGCGACAGCGGCACAACAGACTATGATTGAAGAGCAGAAACTCAAAGATCTGAAGGTGAAAAACTATCTTTTCCAAGCAATAGATCGTGATGTCCTTGAAACAATTCTCAAGAGGGACACAAGCAAGCAGATCTGGGATTCAATGAAGCAAAAGTTTCAAGGATCAACACGAGTAAAGAGAGCATAATTGCAAGCACTACACAAAGACTTTGAAGTACTTCACATTCGGGAAGGTGAATCAGTGAACTCTTACTTTTCTCGCACATTGTCCATAGCCAACAAAATGAAAACTCATGGTAAAGACATGAGTGAGACAGTTATTACAGAGAAGATTCTCAGATCAATGGTCCCTAGGTTCGATTATGTGGTTTGTTCAATTGAAGAATCCAATAACCTTGACACCATGACCATTGATGAACTACAAAGCAGTCTCTTGGTTCATGAACAGAGAATGAAAGGCCATGGAGAAGAAGAACAAGCCCTCAAAGTTACTTATGAAGATCGAGCAGGAAGAGGTAGAAGTAGAGGCACTTTTCGAGGAGGTCGAGGTCGAGGGAGAGGGAGACAACCATTCAATAAGGCTGTCATCGAGTGCTATAATTGCCACAAATTGGGACATTTTCAATATGAATGTCCTGATTGGGAAAAGAATGCCAATTATGCTGAGGCAGAAGACGAGCCAATGTTACTAATGTCTTATGTTGACCAAACCAAAACAGAAGAGGCGTGGTTTCTTGATTCTGGATGCAGTAATCACATGACTGGCAACAAAGAATGGTTCTTGAATTTGGATGAAAACTTTACACACAGTGTAAAGCTTGGCAATGGTACCAGAATGGCAGTTGTGGGGAAAGGGAGAGTTCTTCTCAAAGTGAATGAGCAGACACAAGTGATTCCAGGTGTTTTCTATGTTCCCCAACTTAAAAATAATTTACTAAGCATAGGCCAGTTACAAGAAAAGGGTCTCAGCATTTTATTTGAACACGGAAGGTGTAGAGTGTATCATCCAGAGAAGGGTTTAATTATGGAGAGCATTATGAGTGGCAACAGAATGTTTTCGTTGCTAACCGCCCTCACACCAAAACATTCTTCATGTTTTCAAACTATGTCTGAAGATGAATCCCACCTATGGCATTGTCGTTATGGCCATTTGAATTATAGAAGCTTGAGAACACTAGCGTATAAGAAAATGGTGAATGGGTTGCCTACAATCAGAATGCCAAAGAGGTTGTGTACGGATTGCTTGGCTGGGAAACAACAAAGAGAACCCATTCCCAAGAGAAGCATTTGGAGAGCATCAGCTAAGCTGCAGCTTGTGCATTCTGACTTATGTGGACCTATTAAACCTGCTTCCAACAGCAACAAAAGGTACATTCTAAGCTTCATTGATGATTTCAGTCGCAAAACTTGGGTTTATTTTCTGAATGAAAAGTCAGAAACTTTTTCAAAATTCAAGAACTTTAAAGCATGGGTTGAAAATGAAACGGGCTCTAGTATAATTTGTTTGAGAACAGGCAGGGAAGGAGAATTTAATTCTAATGAATTTAGTGAGTATTGCAAGACCCAAGGCATTCGCCGCCAATTGACAGCAGCCTATACCCCCCAACAAAACGGTGTTGCGGAGCGAAAAAATAGAACAATCATGAATATGGTGCGTTCTATGTTGGTTGAAAAACACATGCCTAAGGTATTTTGGCCTGAGGCTGTAAATTGGAGTGTGCATATCCTCAATCGGTGTCCTACTACAGCTGTTCAAAATAAAACTCCAGAAGAAGTATGGAGTGGAATAAAGCCCAATGTTGATTATTTTCGAGTCTTTGGGTGCATAGCCCATGCTCATGTTCCAGATCAGAATCGAACCAAGTTGGATAACAAAAGCAGAAAGTGTGTCTTGTTGGGTGTAAGTGATGAGTCAAAGGCATACAAACTATATGATCCGATTTCAAAA
Organism: Erigeron breviscapus; assembly: GCA_034093135.1. Taxonomy (NCBI): domain Eukaryota; kingdom Viridiplantae; phylum Streptophyta; class Magnoliopsida; order Asterales; family Asteraceae; genus Erigeron; species Erigeron breviscapus. Next base: position 98,280,145 of record CM067175.1, read on the forward strand.
ACGCCTGTCATTAGTAGAGATGTAATCTTTGAGGAAGATGAAAGATGGGATTGGAGCAACATCGAAGAAGTTGGCAGAAATGATGTTTTGGAGTGCGATGATGATAAGAGTAATAGTGCAAGTGATAATAATCCACCAGACAATGGTGGCCATGATACAGCAAGTTCAGAAGAACTTAACTCACCCTTGAATGAGTCGGCAGTTGATACTTCAAGTGGATTAGTTGGAAATAATCCACTAAGTCCGACTCAAGGGAGGGTAAGAAGAGCTCCAGGTTGGATGAACGACTATGAAGTGGGTGAAGGTCTTTCTGATGAAGATAGTCCAAATGTTATGATGATGCTCACTGAAGAAGACCCGGTTACATTTGAAGAAGCAGTCAAGCGTAAAAAGTGGAGAGACGCAATGACAACTGAAATTGACTCGATAGAGAAAAACAAGACGTGGGAATTGTCTGATCTACCAGAAGGGGTAACGCCCATTGGAGTCAAGTGGGTGTTTAAGACAAAGGTTAATTAAAATGGGAAGATAGAAAAACACAAAGCAAGGTTAGTTGCGAAGGGGTATGTACAAGAGTATGGGGTTGATTATACAGAAGTGTTTGCTCCGGTTGCAAGGCTTGATACTATTCGATTGATACTTGCATTAGCTGCACATCATGGCTGGGAAGTTCTTCAGTTAGATGTAAAGAGTGCGTTTCTTCATGGGGATCTGAAAGAAGAAGTTTTCGTACAACAACCTCTGGGATATGAAAAGAAGGGTGAAGAAGGAAAGGTTTACAAATTAAAGAAGGCGTTGTATGGTCTAAAACAGGCGCCAAGAGCCTGGTACAGCAGAATCAAAGAGTATTTTGTTCAGCAAGGCTTTACAAAGTGTTCTTCTGAGCACACATTGTTTGTAAAGTCAAAGGAAGGAGGTAAGTTGCTAATAGTTAGTATCTATGTGGATGACTTAATTTACACAGGAAATGACAAGAGTATGTGTGAGGAGTTCAAGAGCTCAATGATGATGGAGTTTGATATGTCTGATTTAGGGAAAATGAGACATTTTTTGGGGATTGAAGTAATTCAGAATTCTGAAGGGATTTTTATGTGTCAAAGAAGATATGCATGTGAGGTTTTAGCAAGATTTGAAATGGAAAATAGCAATTCGGTACTAAATCCTATTGTTCCAAGCACAAAGTTATCAAGGGACGATGAAGGGACTAAAGTTGATGCAACGCGGTTCAAGAAGTTGGTTGGGAGCTTAATGTACTTGACTACGACACGACCAGACTTAATGTATGGCGTAAGCCTCATCAGCAGATACATGGCCTCTCCAAAAGAATCACATTGGCGTGCTGGAAAAAGGATGTTGAGATATCTGAAAGGTACAACTGATCTAGGGATTCTCTACAAGAAAAGTAGCAGTTCGAGGCTCGAGGTATACACCGATAGCGACTATGCAGGTGATTTGGATGATCGCAGGAGCACTTCTGGGTACGCTTTCGTACTTGGTTCTGCAGCAGTTTCTTGGTCCTCAAAGAAACAACCCATAGTGTCTCTCTCTACCACTGAGGCCGAATACATAGCTGCTGCATCATGTGCTTCTCAATGCGTTTGGATAAGGAGAGTCCTAGAAGAGCTTGGTCACAAAGAAGAAGATAAAACAATAATCCATTGTGACAACATTTCTACAATAAAGCTATCAAAGAACGCAGTTTTTCATGGTCGAAGCAAGCATATTGATGTAAGGTTTCACTTCTTGAGGGACTTGGTAAAGGATGAAGTACTGGAGTTAAGCTATTGCAATTCACAAGATCAAGTTGCTGACATAATGACGAAGCCTCTCAAGTTGGATCAGTTTATGAAGTTTCGTAACATGCTTGGGTTGATTGAAGCATCAGAAGTAAACTAAATGCAGCGTGCATATAGTTTAAGGGAGGGATTGTTGGAGTATCTTTGAATAAGTCCAGTAGCAACGTTCATTTTGTTTAACTCTCTTTTGAGTCTGTTAGTTTGTCCTATTCTTTAGGAGAGTTCCGGTTGAATAGGCTTAGTTGGAGAGTCCCAGTTGAATAAGTTTAGTTCCTATTATTTAGTAGTATTTCTTTTGTTTCCGTTGTAAGGCTTGCCTATAAAAGCCACCAGTTGATTTCATAATAAATATGAGTTAGTTCTCTCAAATATCTTACTTGTGATTTTACAATTGGTATCAGAGCCATCTACGGCCTGATCATCAATAATAATAATTCAATTTTATTTGGCGGCTCATCGGTTAAGTTTTTGACTTTTGAGAAATTTACATGGGTTTGAGTCTCTCTCCACCTTCGTGGTAGTGGATATATTATTGTGAAGATTTTCAAAAACCTTACAGCTAGTCTATACTTATTATATGTATACCGAATACAAGTTATCCTATGCAAATATTAAGTACGTTATGTCAATTATTGATTCAACATTTTTGTACTTAATGGTCTATTATATTGATATCTCTTGTAGCACAATTTATAAGATAATTGAAAAAATGAAAGATATGATGTCGACTTGGTAATACATTAAAGATGCGATGGCTATATGTATGGTTTCGTAGTGGTTACTATGAAGCTACTGTAACAAGATCATCTGTAAAGGCATTTATTCAATGAGTTTAGAGATTTTTTATTACTCGTATATTGTTTCTAATTTGGTGTGACCACTATAACGTAGCAATCCTAACTATTAGATGTAAATTGTTTATTCTTGTCTTAGTTCCTACCGTCTCTGAGAATATAAAAAATATTTGAGACCTGGCTCGAAAATAAAAAGTAGACCCTAAAAGTAATCAGTCAATTATTATAAAATACAATAAAACGATAAAATATTGTTGACATTAAAAACAAATTATTGTATGACAAGAAGCTATTTTTACAACACTATAAAACACATTTAGGGGTGTATATCCAAAAAGGATAGTGTACAGATCACATTTCTTTAAAATAAAATTATCTGAAACCCGGTTTGAAACTCTATGATATTTACTAAATTATAAATAATATTATAATAATATTTAAGTACTCAAGTATTAATAAAATAAAGTTCAAACTATAGAGTCTATAGGTTGTCATAAATTAATAAACAGTTAAATGAATTAATCAAATATATTTAAATTGAATTAAAATAGAAATAATAACAAACATGTAAACAAAATATATGATATGTTGGAAAACTTAAAAAGCCATAAAAAATATATATCAGGTTATCAAAAGGATGCATATGGTCTTAATGAATGGTTTTTCAATAAAGGATATACATATAAAAACGTATGAGATACTTTTTATAAAAATGATGGGCCCTTAAAGGTGTTTGGGTCTGGCTCACATGCACCACTTGAGCCTCCCCAAAAGCCGGCCGTGAGTTCCTTGCATTTTGTGATTATAATATACGTGTTGTTAGAAAAATACTGTAAATAAGTTAAGATATGAAATAGTTAAGAGAACGGAGGAGAAAGAGATACATATTGATTGAAATAAAAGAGAGAAAAGAAATGCAAGAGAAATAGAAGTGTGTAAGGCCGTAAGGGGAGAAGTAATGAGAATATAATATATTTTTTAGGCTTTTAATCAAGTTTTATATGTTAGGTTATAAATGAATCGAAAGTTTGATATATTATTCATAAATAATTATTAAGAAAACAAATATGGGGAAAAAATCGTTCGTTTAGTTACATAAAAAAACATGAACATATTTATTCATCTATGTTGATGAAAGTTTTGTTTATGAACGTCTAACGGTTTGTTCGTAAACATGTGTTTGGAAGTGTTGTTCAAAAAAAATTAATAACTAAATTAAATTATAAAAAAATGTTTGGAAGTATTTATAATCTTTTTCCAAGTATTTACATAGTATTACTTAATTTGACGTCGATCTACTTTCGCTTGTTAACCTTTGTTTGTGTTTGTTCATGAAAATAACTAACATATATATGAGCACACTTCCATATTCAGCTATTTGTTCATAAACCGTTAATTAACTTTTAAAACGAATAAATATGAACAATGTCTTGTTCATGTTCGTTTGATTCATATACAATCATATTTATAATGAAAAGCATAATTTGAGAATATTCATTTCAAACAAACATAATCTTTTTAACATTTCTAAAAATTAATACATTACAGGAATTTACTCTATATAAAAATGTTAATTTTAATTCCTGATTATCTATTTAGGGACCAAAAGTGAACTCAACAGCACATGTAATCCAACGTTAGTTAACCAAATAATTGTTTCGCTTTTTGTCTTAAAGTTGTTGGGGATTTAACTTCAACTACCGAAAGTTACAAATCTTACTTTTGCTTTTTCAGTTTCTCCAATATATAAAACATCGAATATCAGCAGCCAGGGAAGAAGGTAAAATAATGTCCATGTTTTACATCTTGTAAAATCTAATTGACCGTACAATATTTCCTTTCAAGCCCGTAAGTGTTATTTTTTTTAGTTTATTTTGAAAAAATATATGTTTCCTAAAAATATGAGACATCGGTTAGTAAAGTTAATTCTATTTTATTTTTCTTAAGATTCTATATATTGAGCAATGAAACAAAAAAGTCGACGGAATTGTCAAAAAAAACTTTTAAAAAGCGTTATTAATTGTCAAAAACTAATCGTCATTCTAATTTTGTGCAAATACAAAGCTAATATAAAGAATGTTAATTCTATTATTGATTTATTTTAAGATTCTATGTATTGGGCAATGAAGCAAAAAAAAATCGACAGAATTGTCAAAAGACTTTTAAAAAGCGTTATTTATTGTCAAAAATTAATCGTCATTCTAATTTTGTGCAAATAAAAAGCTAATATAAAAAACATTGTGTTATAGGTCATATTTAATCCTAGTTCTACTGCTATGTGCCTATATGTGACATACATCCTTTGGTAAGGGATTTTAAAGGTGCATGAAAATAGTATTCAAGATACGAAATTATTTTGCATAAACAAATGGGGTTTTTCCATTCGGATTATTCTGGGATAGTGAGTCTTTTTACTTAGATGTACGCAGTCTAATAAGGATATTACCATGACCATTTCCGACAAATAATAGTTTTTATACGTTGTACCTTGTTTAGATCAATAGGTCATATGTTTAATTTGTAATCCCATACCAATAAACCAAGCACTTTCTATGAGAATGAAAGTGATTCTTCTATTCTCATCCCCGTAAACCAAATGCACTCTAAATTAAAATTATATAAAAAAAAGCAACTAGAACTCGCTATTTTCATGGAGAAACTTAAAAGAAAATGAAAATATAGATAGCTACAGAGAAGAATCCATTTTATAACTTAAAGCTTGACCATGTTGGTTTATATAAGAACTAGGTGGTTCGATCCGCCCGATGGGCGGCGTCGATTTCTAAAACGTCTGTGTTTGTTGCGGTTATCCATTTTTTCTTTTTAAAGGCAATAGCGCACACCATCATATTTATGTTTACCCCAAAAAATGATGTAGGAAATAAAATTTAACAACATAAATGTTTAAAAAGTTATAAAAACCATAAATTACATATAAAACAAAAAAGCAAAATACAAAATACAAAAAAAACGATACTACAAAAGTATTCGGATACTTAAAAAAACAAAACAAAACAAAATTGAAATTTTGGACTAAATCAGAAAGAAACATAAGTGGAGGGGGCAAACTGTAAACTTTTGAAATTTTGAAACATGTCCATAAATTTGAAGAATAAAAAACATGGCAAGGAAGGGGTTTCGAACCCCAGACCTCTAGGATAAAAGGCAGAGCGCAAACCACCCCTTCTACAAGCTACTCTGCTTATATTTTTGTAAACTAAATATATATCTTATCTGTTTCTTTGATACAAAAAGACAAAATAATCACTGTTCACATCCTATTGACTTATTAGAGTATGTAATGTAATATGTAATAGGAAAGAATATTGTTCTTTATTATGTCTAGTGCACACATATAGCCACCATATAGGTGTTCTTTTTCTTTCCCTTTAATACAACATTTAGCTTTTCATGTTTAAGTGGTAAGTTGCAAAACATTATGGTGGGTTCCTTTGCAATATGTACCTATATTACAAACCTACCCATGTGATAGAGTCGTGGCATAAGAGTAAAATACCTCATATTCATGTCTTTTCAAATTTTATACATTATGATAAATGAGCTGTTCTATACACGTGATTAAATAAATTTTGAAGGATGTAAATTGTTAAATAATTTAAATGATTTAAAAAAAACGAAAAGATAAGAAAAAATCAAGTAAATCTTCTTCATGAAGGTAGATATAACTTTTAGAAATTGTTTGTGGAAGGCAATGGGTTATGGGTTGGTGGTCCATTGGTAAAGTCTTTGACTTTGGGGAAATTCACCGGGCTTCGAATCTCACTTCCTACATTTGTAGGAGTGGATTATTGGGAGAGTTTTCGAGAGTCTTGGGTTTCTTCCCAGGCATGCGTGGTTCAAGCTCCGCATACTGCCCAATTGGATGTCACTGTGGAAAGAAATTTGAAACTTCATCTATCCTTGTGTGAGAGTTATCTTTCTTTCAAATTCGTCACTAACTCGGCTCCTGAGTCGTATAACATATAGGAATTCTGTTTTTGTGTAGTCTTTTGTTAGGAAGACTAGCAGATTTTTCAAAATGAAAGTCTCTTTTTTGGTTATTTTTTTTAAAAGGTACCATAAGGTACATCATCCTTACTAAATGAGATGGTAAAATATATGAAAAATGAAATGATCATTTCACGAATCATCTTGTTAACACTTTCTCATACTTTCTTTATTTTTTTATCTTTTAAATTAAAAATAAGGTAAGAAATAAGATATAGAAAGATAAGTATATGGGGAGAGATGAATGAGGTGGAAAAAAAAGTGAGAAATAAGAAATGTGATAATGTTCATTACCTTAAAAAAAGCAGTATTTGCTTTAAATTTTGTTTTTCATAATAGAAAAATATTTTTTAATAAAAGTATCAAACATTCCTAAATTTACATTAGCTCAATCAAATACCTTTTTTTTTTCTTTTTCTTTTCTTACAACAAATTTACTCTACTCTTATCTATACTACTATATAAAAATTATACCCTCATGTTGAAAGTTTAGAAAAAATGGGACATGCGAATTGACCAAATTACCCTTAATGAATTAAATCACCACAAACTCTTAATATTAAATTACACCATTAGTCTCTTATATTATAAAATATCTCTATTACCCCTTTTAAATCAAACACCTCTACATCAATTACCTACACCATTTGACGCTGCCACCACCATCACCATCCGTCGCCGCCATCACACCGCCGTCATCGCCGCCGCATTGCGCGTATACCATGCTCGTATAAGTAATAAATAAATAGAGTTTGCTAGAAATTGAGAAATAAGTTATAATTAATATTAATGAATAAGTATATAAGTTATAATAATAATAAGGATAAATTACAAATTTCGTCCCTAGGTTTGGTCGCAAATTGCAGGTTTCATCCCTAACTTCATAAAATTACAAATTTCATCCCTGACTTTCGTGCTCCGTCAACACTTTTGGTCCAAACCACTAACGACCGTTAAAAATGAATTACAATATGTATTCTACGTATCTCAACAGTACATGGATCAATCATAGTTTATGAATTAATGAATCGTAGAATACATACACATACATATATCTATAGATATAATTGATTAAATATAATATAAAAGATAGATGAAAAGACTCACCGATTGAAGAAATTGGGAGAATAACGAAGGGGTTGCGGATCAGGAACGTGAGAATGAACGGAGGATTTTGGGTGTTCGCTTTTTTCGATTTCTATTAAAAGCTTTTTTTCTTTTTTTTAATTCAGGTGTTTCGGTAATTATAACTAGGATAAATTACAAATTTCGTCCCTAGGTTTGGTCGCAAATTGGAGGTTTCATCCCTAACTTCATAAAATTACAAATTTCATCCCTGCCTTTCGTGCTCCGTCAACACTTTTGGTTCAAACCACTAACGATCATTAAAAATGAATTACAAAATTCATCCGTGTGTTCGGACTTTTAAGGGGACGTCGAATCTGATGGTTGGGAAGTCGGGTATTGGTGGTGGTGACGGATCTTGGTCGAATATATATATACACACGCATATTCATACATGGTACCATATACACTAGGTTGCACGGAAGCAGATACAGTAACATGGTACGGGGACAATACGGGAACAATATAGATAGATAGGCTGTGATGTATATGTATATGAATATGCGTGTGTATATATATATTCGACCAAGATCCGTCACCACCACCAATACCCGACTTCCCAACCATCAGATTCGACGTCCCCTTAAAACTCCGAACACACGGATGAATTTTGTAATTCATTTTTAACGGTTGTTAGTGGTTTGGACCAAAAGTGTTGACGGAGCACGAAAGGCAGGGATGAAATTTGTAATTTTATGAAGTTAGGGATGAAACCTGCAATTTGCGATACCTAGGGACGAAATTTGTAATTTATCCTAATTATAATTACCGAAACACCCTGAATTAAAAAAAAGAAAAAAAGCTTTTAATAGAAATCGAAAAAAGGCAACACCCAAAATCCTCCGTTCATTCTCACGTTCCTGATCCGCAACCCCTTCGTTATTCTCCCAATTTCTTCAATCGGTGAGTCTTTTCATCTATCTTTTATATTATATTTAATCAATTATATCTATAGATATATGTATGTGTATGTATTCTACGATTCATTAATTCATAAACTATGATTGATCCATGTACTGTTGAATTTATTAAAATCAATTTTAGGGTTTTTCTGGGCTTGTTTTAATTTGTATTAAAGTAATAAACTTTGATGATATGATTGGACTTTTTATTGTTGTATGAATTAAATTTAATTAAAATAGTACTCAATCCATCCCCAAAAGTATCTAACTTTAAAATTGGCATCTCTACTATTACAAGAAGTATTTGTTATATTGTGGGACCATTTGATTATATTAGATAATGGTCTTAAAGTTACCCGGAGGAAATTTCAGTCCTTGGATCATTCCCGATAGACCGATAGTATGCCGTATTGTATTAGTTTCATGCCCGCGGTTTGATGTGAACATCATACTACCACCAGGATGGTCTTCAAGACGGTGGCTTTGGTTTGATATCCGTCACGCTGTGAAGTTGTGGGTATGTGTGTGTTGTGCTTTTCCATTAGTCAGTAGTTATCAGCAGGGTCCAACAAAACGGATAAACGGAGGAGGTTTTACATGTTCAGGTTACCCACGGAGGGTCAGTATTTGACTCAAATTTACGCAACCAAACCGGGGTATTACTGTGACAGTTTCCAAACTCTTTCCCTGTTCAATGTCCACTTATAAGATGTTTACATAGGGAGGTCTAGCCAAGGATAAAAAGTGGTTCTGTGTGTTTTGTAGTGTGGTGGTGATGACGTGATAACTTTTCTTAGTGTTGTCGGTGTGCCCATTACCACCATCCACGATGCCGTCTTTTTCTCGGTTTAGCCCACGCCAAGTATCGTGTCGATACGGCCGTAACGGAGCCAAGTCGATGAAACGGGCCACTGGACCCGAAACGGGCCAAGGCGACCCGAAACCTACACGTGACACTTTTTAATGTAAAAGTCCCACATACCTAGCATATTCAAATAGGTAACACGTTTTTGACATAAACGGGCCCTGCACACCTAAAAAAAACCCAAAATTTCCACCCTATATGAACTGTCACATCCTGCAGACCTAAAAAAACCAAAATTTTCCTCCACTTTTGGCGCCTCATTTGTGCGGATACAAGGCTGTTACAATATGATGTGTTTGACTTTTGTTCAGATGTGTATAATCCCCTTAATAACTGCGTTTATTGTGTATGTTGTTATGTACATATATGTATCAATCCTTTATTATCTCTGGAAAGACAAATAATCACACACTATTATTGAAAGTTTCTCCCAAACGGGACTAGAACCTACTACCTATTGGTTTATGGGTCACCTCGATAACTGCTAGGTTAAAGACTCTTTGATTTGTATTTACATATATGAAACACGACGTTTTTGCGAGCATTACTTGATTTGAGCAAACTTTTCTTTTTCTTTGACATAATCACTTGCTTTCTATTAATTTAATAGCCTGTAAGCTTACGCATGAATCAGTGATTTCTATAAACAGCAAGAAGAGCCTTGGCTCCATTCAATGGAGAAAGAAACAGCTTCTAGGCTATTCGTTAATGATGGTTCATTTATGGAGAGGTTCAAACAACTTCAGCAAGATAAAGGATCTAAATTAGATTCAACTGTATCAGGTCCCGAGAAACCTAACCCTGCTGTAAGTAATGCCGGCTCTAAAGCTAGTGATTCTGGTAAAGTCAGCAAGGCTCCTTCATCTGGCAAGCTTGCATTCAGCCTGAAACAGAAATCTAAACTTGTGGCTCCTGCTGTTAAGTTAAGTGAAGATGAGGATGAAGATGAGAGAGAAGCTGTTAAAGCATCAGCTGATGGATCCATAAAAAGGCAAAAGCTTGATCAGTCTGATGTCTATGTGCAGTCACTAAAACAAATTGATGTTGGTAATTACATCTTATATTATGCTACTTTTTTTTCATCAAGCTTTTCTCTTCTAACGTGTGATATTGAAGTTATACATGAATGTTTTAGTGGTTGGTGGAAGTCCTCGGTTTTCTAAAGTGAAAAATATTTGTAAGAGATTATTTTAAAATGAAGTTAAGAGGACAAAGCATTCTTGAATTACTTTTGTCTGATGAATGCAGCTAATACATAATACCTGTATCAACATTGGTGGAAAGAGATATTCAGTGACAGATTTGGAATCTGTGGCAGCCTGCTACAAGAATAATTTAGATTCCATTGTCCATGCTCTTGATTTAATCGGTTCTTAAGTGACATGCAGCACCCCCGTGTCCAAGTGATCCCGCAGTAAAGAAGGCCGCAGAAAGATTAGCAAGTTTTGTGGCTAAAAATGGAAGGCAGATTGAGCATATCACACGTCAAAAGAATCCTGGAGATACCCCCTTCAAGTATGTTTGTTACAGTTAGAACTATTTATGGCTGCTTCTCTATGCACATGTGATTTTATTTAAACCTGACTTTATAAACAAATATCTTCAGGAGGCCTTATTTATGATAATTGCAATTTCTCTTCTTCCTAACACTTGTTTTCTTGTGTGTGCTCAATACAATCACCAATATTGTTGTGTTCACAATAGAGGATATCCAAAAAAGTAATGTACTAATATTTTTTGCAGTTTCTTGTTTGATGAAAGCTGTGCTGATTACAAATATTATGAATATTTACTTATTGAGGAGGAAAAGACTCTGGCACAATCTGCAGCCTCTCAATCACAACACGCTGGTTTGTGCAATAGCCCTGAATGCTATTCTTTTTTTCAGTTAAACTGTGACATTTGATATAAGAGATACCCCATAGACAGTAACTGGATTCCATGTCTGAAGGGCTTCTATGAACTAACATTTGACAAATGTGATTGCTAAAAGCATTTAGAAGTCCATCCTTACAGAAAGTTGGACTATATGTAATTTGTAATTCTTGAATGTGTGGACATTATGTCTACTATACCTATTTAGTGAATAAATTGACCATTTAAACTTTTTTTCCGGTAAAGGTCGTCACCCCTGGCTAGAATTTGTATTAATCACAAGAAAGCACAGGCAACATGGCTGAATGCCAGACTTAAACATTTACATAGTAAATGCCCTCACGGGCCCCCCGCAAATAATAAATGGGACCCATGATGCAAGAAATGAATCAATTGAGTAAACTGGACAGGCCCAAAACAGCAAGAACAATCAACTAGCAATATAAACAAAAAAATGAAAATAAAGCTAGTAGTCAAGCTTTATGAACCCATGAGCTGAGCAGTATCACCGTCACCGCAAAGCACTTCATCACTATCAGACTCATCCTCAAAATCATCCCCAGTAGGAACAATAGGCTCAGCTAAGAAAGTACTAGCATCAGTAGTGTTAATCTGGCAAAGTGCATCATACTGGTTCCGAATCTCAACAGCAGGGCCAGGAGGAGTAAGAATAGAATCATGATCTGTATGAGCCTGTGTACCTGAATGAGTATCTGGGCCAGTAGGAGTATCTGTATGAATCTGAAGAGGTCTCTGAGGGACTGTAGCTGTTGCAGTAGGAAATCTAACTGGTGCTGATGGATCTGTAGTGGCTATGGTAGATGTAGCTACTGCTGAAGCTTTACCCTTTGAATCCTGGGTCTTCTTAGGAACATAAATGACTTTGGGCTTAGGGATAGCAAATGATTGAGGCTTTTTGGGCCTCCTTTTTCTTCTCTTGGGCTTCTGGAACCCATTTTCTGCCTGAGTCATTAGTGGATCAACCTGATTGGCCCCTGTTGGGCCATCCTTAGTCCCTGATGGACCAACCTGTGAAGCTGGAACTGCTGTAGCCATACGTATATCCATTTCTTTCTGTGTCCTTGGTCTCACACTACAATCATCAAATTTATGTCCATATATCTTGCAATGTGAGCACCTAGGAGGTAACCAATGATATTCAAGTCTGAACCTTCTAACAGAATCAAATATCTCAGCCTCAGCAAACAAAGGAAAATCTTTCTCAGAAGAGAACTCAACCAAAACTCTAGCAAAAACTGCCCTTCCTTTCTGATTTTCACACATCTCGGCAGTATATCTATCAACAGCAATAGGAACACCAATAGAACTGACCAGATGGCTAAGAATATCATAAGTCCACATAACAGCTGGCAAATCATAATTATTAACCCAGGGGGCAACCTTATTGAGAACTGGTTTGTCAAACCAGATTTCAGGCTCCCATTTCCTAAGCATAACGGGAATACCATTGAATAACCATGGACCATTCTCAAATACATGCAACTGACCCTGTTCAGACTTAAATTTAAACAGAAGAAGTCCTGGTCATTCAAGATCACATACTCCAAACCAAACTTTTTCCACAGACGATTAGCATGAAATTGCACAAAAGGAAAAGCAGGACGTTTTCCAATAAAATGACCAATACTGGCACTTTACCTTGTAAAGTGTATATAGGATTCACTTATTCGGCTCTACTCAAAAAGATTTTATATTTGGTTCAAAATTGCTCTTCCATATTGTTTGCACAAATGTTAATTTGGATTGTGCCATGTTTACAGATTAACAGTTGTCAGTTCTTTATTTGGTCGATCAGCCTAATTTTTGCAATATTTTTTGTTGCAACAGGTGCTGCTAAACCTAGTGCCTATAATAGTTCTCAAAGATCACATCAGCAACATTCAAATTACCAGACCCCTGCTGCAGCTTTATATGAAGCTACAGACAGTGCACCATCTGATTATGGTAATCAGTTATTTCTTTTTGTTGTTTTCTTTCTATGCGATTCTGCACCTTGTTTAAAAGGGTATTGGCATGTATTGTAGATCAAACAAGTTAAATAGACAGTAACGCTTGTTATGTACATAGTCGTACACAAAAAATAACCAAATTATTGAAGTTACACAATAATAAGCTTTTATGATTTGCAAATTACAAACGTTTGCAAACTCGCACTAATTATTTTCTATTGCAGATGAATCTACAGCCCCCTCAGCTTCTGATCCGATAGCTATGATGGAATTCTATATGAAAAAGGCTGCACAAGAAGAAAAGAGGAGGCAGCCAAAACACTCTAAAGACGAGATGCCCCCTCCTGCTTCTCTTCAAGGTATATTTTTGACTATTTGTTACCTATCCAGATATTCTCGCCTTGGTCTTTTTTAAGTTTCCTTTTTATCTCTTGTAGGGAAATAAATATCCTAATATTCACTTATATCTCTACAGGTAGTGGCAAGAGGGGTCATCACATGGGTGATTATATACCTCTGGAAGAGCTTGACAAGTTCATGGCTAGCTGTAACGATGTTGCTGCACAGAAAGCAGCAAAGGAAGCCGCAGATAAAGCAAGAATCCAGGCTGACAACGTTGGCCATAGGCTTTTGTCCAAAATGGGTTGGAAAGAAGGTCATCTTTTTTGCCTTTAAGCTATCATTTTTACTCTTATTCTAAAATTCTAATGTTTTGTGAAATTGGTAATAACATTTTATTTGAACTAGCGATATGTTATTCTTCCCAAGCAATTTGTCTTTTCATGTGTCCTGGTTAACTGGTTTGAAGGTATATGCAAACGTCTTAGTGTTCTTAAAAACATTGACGAAAAGCTAGTAATGCTGATTTTAACCTGTTCCAATGACGTTTATTTTATTTTTCATGGTAAAAAACGACACAGCTATTAGTAAATAAATGCTTTCAACTTTTTAAATCATATAATAATAAATAAATTTGTGTGTATTGTGGTGATATATATATATATATATTTATATATGCATCAAGTATAATAGAGTATAAAATTAATGATGCTCACTGCCGTCTTGGTTTTTGGCTCTGACAATAACTCACAGGGCAAGGACTTGGAAGCTCTAGTAGTGGCATAGCTGATCCAATTATGGCTGGTAATGTGAAGAAGGATAACTTAGGTGTTGGGGCTTCTAAACCCGGTGAAGTAACACCTGATGATGATATATATGAGCAGTATAAAAAGCGTATGATGCTTGGGTACAAACACAGACCAAATCCTCTGGTGAGAATAACCATCTGACTCTTATTTATGAAATTGGTCATATATCCATTTTGGAATTATCTAATTCTTTTTCAAGAAATGCGTTCCATGTATATTGAAGTTGCTTGGCGGTAGTTTAACATGATTTTAGATGATAATGCATCATATATAAGTCCGGTAGTTCCATAACCTAAAGTCCTAAACCCTTGTTTCTCAAGTTTTTGATACTATATTTTAATAATTTTGCTGCTGATTTGCAGGGTAATCCCAGGAAGGCCTATTACTGATCGATACACGGGGTGTCAACTGCAATCAAGAATTCATCCCAAAAGAGAAAGGAAGTGGGATTTGGTCACTTAATTAAATATGTACTTTATGACATGCTGGTGATTAATGTTGTACTTTGGATTTTGACGATGCATATTGTTGGTTACTTCTTTGTGTGGATTATAAAATATGTGTACTTTTCTTTACCAAGATTTCGTCCAGATACCAAACTCGTGTGTGTTGGTGTTGTACTATGTTGGTAATATTTTGAAGAACCAGTAAAGCTAGTTTTGTCCACATAATGCGAGTATTCCTGAAATTCAAAGTAATCACATTCTACTGCGTAAACAGAAACAGTGTATGTAGGCCAAAGATGGCATGTTTCACTCACTACATATGCATGTGAGACTCATATGGTGCATTAGGCATACCATGAGATGTATGACATGTTTGGTTTGAATGTACAAATTTCGTGAGATGCGTGGTTCTGTCTAATTCGACTTTAAATGCCAAGCTATACAACCAAAGACTAAATGCTAAATTAACTACCAATCATGCAATGACAGAACACAAAGTCCTAAAGATGTCAACCACCTAACCTACCAGTCCTTCATTACCTAACTTTCTGACCCATTTCCAAACATATGACAGAATTCCATCCATTGTCTTCTAGATTTTCACCATGCGACGAATATTGCTCTTAAATGCCTAATTTTGACATCTGCCATAGTTCTAGCTAATAGCAGACACAGAGATTCCAAAGCTATCCATTTCATATTTCCATCTTCCTCCACATCACGCATAGTAGAACCGTGTTACAGACTTACCCATTATGTGGGCAAGTCCATTGAAATATCAAGATGTATGTGCAACGAAATTAAGGAATTAGGAAGACAGTAAGATGGAAGGGCTGTTGCATGGCCCAGATTTCGCAAACCATAATTGCACTAACTCTGGACCAGGCTTCATTCCTTTCAACTCTTGCCTTTCTATCTTCACATCATACATGAGCTGTCTTGAAAGTGATGATCATTAACTTGTAAGTTCTTGATGATTAGTGAGTTAATATTCTTGAAAAAATACTTGCATATAAAATTAGTAGTGTATTGTAGCTAAATTTTCATGATCAATCTCTCTAATTAATATATTTTAGTGCAAGGCTGAGCAGGACTTCCCGGCTGAAACTGCTTGTTTAGCTAGGTTTTACATGTTGATAAATGATAATTCTCTAGTTACGATTTTTATAGGCTATGCAAATGCTGGAATGCATACAGAGGCTTCCAAGTACGTCAGCTTGATCACACTCGCGTGTCAATGAATTTATCGTATAACATAAGTAGCATTCGACTACTTATTCAGTTTTTATCATAAAAAGGCAACACATGTAGTAAAATTTGCATATGGACTGATCATGTATCTTATCAGATCAGATATATCAGCTTTTAATGAAAAAAATGTGGGAAATGGCAAAGATAACCTTATTTTAAAAAGTCAACGATCGATGAAGTACAAGATATTGTATGTTTATAAATTTTTGTATGAAAATTGGTGCGCTTACAAATAATTTACCAACAAAGGTTTGCACTGTTAAGTTTTGGCATTCATTGTTTTTCTTTTCTTGCCATTTATATTAAATAAAATCTATATATTCACCATAAACAATTAAATTTAGTATTTTGAACTCTCTTTTTTTTTGGTCCATTGATAGATCCTGCCTTCATTTTTGTCCATTTATTTTGATTCATAAAATTAGATAAAATATATAGAGCATTTGAGTTATGCATTTTTATTCCCTCTAAATACATATGTAGAGAAATTTATATGCATATATATATGTTTCATGTCTCCCTCTAGGAATCTTACCCCTAAACGTTTTCCTTCTATCTTCTTGCAAAATAAACTTGAGATATGAGCATATATTTTTTTTAACATCTAATATCCATCCCCTTTAAAAACTGATCGAAATTCTAGCATAGTTTCATGCATTCAAGGAATTATTTGAAGACGGATAACGCAAAAGATTTCTTGATCAGAACCAGCATAAGCTTCCTCAGAGGATTTCATGATCGATTTTCGTGTAAATTTTTTAACATGATTTTATTGTGGATCTTCTGATAGAGGAAAACTCATGAGATTTGAAGATATTCAACTCATGATCGAAGAATGGATTCTCTTGTCACCTCAAAGGATCAATCGATGTCTATTTTGCAAGGAGAAGATCTTACGTCAACAAAATCGGCACAATGCACGGTTACATGCATGTATCAAGCATACATTGGCGGCTATTGGCGAACTGTTATGGCACTTTGGACCAAAAACATAATAAATCACTCGCTTAACATTTTTGTAGATAGTGTGGAATCTAAACATCGCCACAACTGCAAGATTGATCTCAAGCCATGGCATTTTTGGGGGAAAAAGAGTTACAAGACTTTCGAGGTTGATGGGCTCCCAATCGACATATATTGGGATCTTCGGTCAGCAAAGTTTTCAGGGTCACCAGAACCATGCTCAGAATTCTATGTTGCATTAGTTTGTGACGAGGAAGTTGTGCTGTTGATGGGGGACTTGAAAAAAAAGGTATACAAAAGGACAAAATCATGTCCGAGTGCAGCTGAGGCTCTCCTGTTCTTCAAGAAAGAGCACATGTTTGGAAAGAAAAGTTTCACAACAAGAGCAAAATTTGATAAAAATAGAAAAGACTACAAAATTGTGGTTGAAAGTTCAACAATAGGACCAAAAGACCCTGAAATGTGGATAAGCATTGATGGAATTGTGCTGATCCACATAAGAAATTTGCAATGGAAGTTCCGTGGTAACCAAATAGTCATGGTGAACAAGCAACCAATCGAGGTGCTATGGGACGTGCATGCGTGGCTTTTTATGAACCCTGGATCTAGCCATGGGTTGTTTATTTTCAAACCTAATCAACCCATTACAGAGACTGATAAAGATGTTAGCAAAGAAGCCTGCAATGATTACGATAACAGTAGCATAAACAAGTATCAATCGACTGGAAGAAGTCACATACCCCAAGAATGCTGCCTTTTTCTTTATGTATGGAAAATTGAATAGGCTAATTATTATTATACATAAACTACATGTGTAAACTAACAATAGAATTTTTAAATTTTATGAAACACAAAGCAAACTCTGTATCACATTAGTGTTACTTCAACAAGAGGGACCAAAGAAACGAACATTTGCTTAGATTAGAAAAAGAATCCAACAACCGCAGTGAGCAAAATGTAACTAATAAATTACAAAAGATTGACATAGAAAATGTGTTCATTGCAAATCTCCCAATGCATAAATAATATTGTTCATATCATTGATAG